>BQNB010011938.1:0-80275 GCA_026074375.1 Tanacetum coccineum
AATATAGGAATTCTATTTTGTCTAACATGAGAATGACTACTGGAGAATCTATTGCACTGGAAATTCAATTTGACCTAACGGTTGAATTTCTTCCAAGAGTGAAGTTGGGTTCGTGGTATAAACCGTAAAAATGGTCGTGTTTAGCCTGAATTGAGCACCACTAGTGATAGTCTCATATTCATTATCTAATTTGATTAAATGGCTCTTCTTAAATATACCAAATGATAGTCTACATTGATAGACTTTGTATTTCATTAGGAGTGCACACTAAGTAAGTAGAAATTAGGTTTCCTCTTAGTCAATCTAAACTACATGCATTTTACATATGTGCTTTGAAATTTCAAGATGATAACATGCTCCCACATAATGCAATTATATGCTTTCATGTTTATCTTAATGCTCAACGTTTATTTGCTTAGCTATTGAATGCATGTTTGTTGTAAAAGCGTTTGCCTTTTTCTAGCAATTTAGATAAAATATCTCTTTGTTCATCTAAATAACACATGCTCCTAAGTGCTAAATGCTAACATGCTTTACATGATGATTACATTTAAAATTATCATGTTTTATTTGCGTCATCTTACATGACTTACATGTTAATTGTGCACCTACACTATGTTAGGTTGATGTATGACAAATAAGGTTTAGATGTCATACAGTCTTACACATTAATCTTGTTGATTATTGTGTCGATGCATGCTTAGATAAACTTGCATGCTTATATATATATATATATATATATATATATATATATATGTGTGTGTGTGTGTGTGTGTGTGTGTGTGTGTGTGTGTGTGTGTCTTATACATCTATGTATATATTTTCTCACTCTAGAATATCTTTCTTCGCGTCCGCGTCACTAATCTAAAAGTCAAAATAGTCGCAAAATAGTCTTAAATCTTTTAGAGTCTTCACTCACACACTCCTTTGATTATGATCTTGCCTTCTTCCAAATCATCTACTCTTTCGTCAAGAAAAGGTTAGATACAAATCTAACGCTCCTCCAAGTAGGTTTGACATCTTAAATATTTCATCTGAAATATTCAAGTATCTTTAACTTGCTATCGCAATCGTTAAAGGTCATATCCTAAAATCCCTATTTAAGCTTTTAACAACATAAGTTAAAAACGCTCTCTCTTTCTCTTTGACGAAACATTTTTTTCTTTGACAAAAACGTTCTTTCTCTTCGATGAAACATTCTTTGTCTTCGACGAAAACACTCTTTGTCTTTCGATCACACCTCTTTCTTCTCACTCAACCACGCCTCTTCAACCATAGAGATGGCTAATCTCTTTCCTCTAAAATTTCCGTTACCACCTTTAATACAACCGTATACCTCGTAGTGTGATTGTTCTATGAACATTCGTAATGCTCGAGAAGAGCTACATAATTCTGTGAGTGTAGTTATCGTACGTTAAACCACAATCGTCTTGACATTGTCAGCTCATCACACTGCATCTTACATTTGTTTTCTTTATTATTATTATTATTATTATTATTATTATTATTTTTGCGTACGAAACATACCAAAGATACGTCACCATTTCCTTTGGGACATGTCCAAAAGGAAAATCTCCATTTCGAAAAGTTGCGTCTGAAGATATCATCGTTGGACATTCTTTCTATTACCCCTTAACGCGAATCGTAATTATATTTCGTCTAGTTTAGATTGCATGAATCATATTTGTAAATCGATCTCGTTTTATCTTCCTAAGTATCGATTCTAGGTCTATGTTCCCATTCCGTGTTCGTGATCAACCTAATTACTTCATTCCGAAGTATTTAAGGATTTTTATTAGTGAAATTCCTTATTTAAAATGTCCTCCGTTCAAAAAAATCTTCATCAAACAACATCTCTGCTAGTTGCGGTCTCATAAATTAGGCGGGCCTTATAAAACAAGCGTCCCCATAGTTATATAGGTCCGCACAGGCATGCAGCTTGTAATACATTCTTTTTTTCTTTCTTAACCTAACACTTTCCTCTCTTATGCTTTGGAGTTGACGTCTTACTCCACACCTAAACATCATACCAGTATTTATCTTTAGATCAATGGGTCTTCTCAAATCCCAACACTCTAATAGCATCGTTGCTATGTATTCAAGAAATCGCTAGTCAAGTGGAATTTCATAATGAAAATGTGTAATAATTATCAAACACATTCCTTACAATCGATAGACTTACAATCCATCACTTCATAATAAATCTCCTCATATACAAACCTTGGTCCTCACATCTCGCATACGTCTTGTCTCAAATTCATAGACGATTCTTCTCACTTTTAAACGTTCCTTTTCACTTCTAATGAGTCTCCCCGTCTCTAACGTTTCTTCTCACTTCTGTACATTTATTCTCTCTTCTAATAGTCTTGTTACTATTAGAATTCCTCCTATATCCCTTGACAACTTAATTATTTTATCCAAAATATTTAAGTAATTTACAAAATGCAAATGTCACTCCTTCACAAAACTTTTAACTTTCTAGAAAGTGAAGTACATAAAGAAGATATTAAATCTTTAAGTGTTATTAAGTCACCACATTGTTGAGTCTCTTATTATTATTCCACCATGAAAGAACTACCACCTCATTTTACATCTCATTTTGTTCCTCAACATTGTCAACCAACAAAACACCAAAAAAAACCTTTAAATTCCCATCATCCACCTTTGTCTCGATAGGGGCATATGCTCTTCAATGGTAGTGCAAAATGATATATATCAATCTTTCTATAAATTCGTCGGTCAAACAACGTTCCTTCTTTAGTACTCGCTATCCTTTCACCACTTTTTGGTTTCTTGGATCATTTTCATTCACATCCAAGAGCACATCATCTCCATCCTCGTCTTATTTTTCTCTTTATTCTTCTAAAGTATATATATATATATATATATATATATATATATATAACCTATTGACATATTCTTTTCCCCTCCAAGATAATTAATTGTCATTCGTCTATATTAAAAGGTCATTCTCATAATATTTTTGTGTCAATCAATAAATGAATCCCATTCTCGTTTATTAAAAATCGGTCTAATCTTTCCCCGTAAACATAGGTCTCGATTCTTCTTATTTCATCATTTAGATTGTTTTTAAAATAATGATTAATTTGTTTCTTGTTCTATCTTCTATTTCGATAAGTGTCTTAATTTAGAAAATCAAAAACCTAGAAGTGCATGTCTAGTTCCCCGCTAATGTTTTGCTATATGTATATGTGCAGTTGTCTACTAACTTTGTTTTGTAGCACAACAATATCTTGATTCCTTGGTTCCCCAAATAAGGAGGAGCATACACCGAGGGGGAGCACTTGCAAGCGCTCTACTCATTTAAATTGCATCAAACTTCTTGGCATCAGAATGGTAATTATTGAATCTATAGATCCGTTAAAAATCCAATATACAAGGAATGATATTATCATGGAGACGCAATGAGCAAGGGGGAGCTAGGAGATATGTGGGTAAATAGTATGGAGTTTGTTAAACCGAGATGATAGAAGACTCACTGGAATGATGTAAGCTCACCTTTATAGGAAGATAAGGACTGGGGATTAGTCAAATACGATGAAGTGGTTTATTCATATCTCCAATACTTCACCTCCTCCCACTTTAAAATCACCTAATACCTTTAAGTCATCCTCTCATACCTAACTTATATATGTGAAGTACTACTTGTTTTTCATGCCTTTTCTCATTATCATACTTCCTCTAAATTATCCAAGAAAACACAAATCACCTAAGGTATTTCTTATTTTTTCTTCTCATTCCTCCAATCTATATACTTGGAGCCATATACCGTTTCTCATTCCTTTAACCTACATACTCGAAATAGTACCTACCTTTTTTCTCTTGCTACTTTTCACTTCTCATGACTTTATTAAACTATATAAAGAAACACCAATTCACATTTACCTTTACTTCTACATACCTTTTCTCATTCTCAAAACGTATATACCCGACGAGCAAAGGCACATACCTCTTCTCATGGTCTTCTTCTTAAACTCTAACCTGTATGCTCCAACACCATTATCCGTTTAATACTTTTTGCTTTCGACCTCTCAAGGGGGAGAAGAGAGTGTAAACGAGTAAACTTTTAAAATATACTATGTGATATGTTACATAGTATTGTCATCATCAAAAAGGAGATTTGTTAGTGCAAATATTACGATATTTTAATCTATACGATCTCTTTTCGTTTTGGTTGATGACAAATGTAACCTTTGCCTTTTGTGTTCTAATATTTCGTTTAATAGTCTTTTGACTATTTGACTTTCGTTAGTTATATTCAGATTTTTCGTACCGTGTTGACGATGATGATTTTATGCTCCCGCTGCTCGCGCGCTGCTCCTTTCGTGCGCTTTATTGTGAATTTTAATCCTTTTTGGAAAGTATTAGTGTGTTATGTGTATTCCGGGTGGTTTGACCCGTGAATTTTAAGAAATGCCGAAAAACGAGTCTGACACGCCCGTTAATGTCCAAATTGAGTTTTGAAGGATTTAAAGTGTAAATATGGATATAGAGAGAGATGATAGATAGATATGAGATATATTAGAATGTGCTGTTGTTGTTAAGATGAATAATAAAATGCTTTTTTAACTTTTTGGGGTTAATAATTTTACGGTTTGAGTTTTACGAGTATTTAAGTGATCCGACACGAAAAGTTAAGAACCTGAAACCCTCTTGGATTCCAAAATAAAAAACTGATGATCAAGAGCTAGGGAGACCAAGAGCCCTATATTCTAGCAATTGTGTTGTTTTTTCGGTCCATTATAATCCACTCTCTCATGTGGTGTGTCGAAGTGTTTGTGTGTATGGCTCACTTCTTCTTCCAAATCATTTCTCAAACCCAAGCACACTAAAGTGTGTGTGTGTGTGTTGTTTACACGTCCTCCACCAAGAACATATTTATTTTCCAAAAAACTGTCTCTTCGTGAGAAAACATGAAGATGGATAGTAAATTATTTGGTGTGATTCTGTGTTCGGGTATGCATTTAAAAGGAGAGTGTCACTCAAATTTAAAGTAGAAATTATGTGTGTGTGTGTGTGTGTGAAAATTTAGTATGTCCTTTTGTGTTTATTTGATGCCTAGATGTTAGTTGTACAAGTTGAACGTTGGTGAAAAATCATTGAGAGAGAGAGTAGCGACGATACGAACAGAATCTCGCGCGGTTTGTGTTCGCGGCTCGCACGCTGTGTGTGTGTATAATGAGGAGATGAGAGAGTGTGTGAGTTGTGTGGAATGGGATTTTGGGGTGACTTTGAGAGAGAGTGTGCGTCGTGATAGTTGCAATTAACATATATTGCTAAATAGCTTATTTAGGAAAATTGCTTGTTAGCTTATTTTGGATAATAGCTATTTGTGGCTTATTTTAAGCATTTTCTTGGATATGGTTCTCCGGCCAAAGGTGGGAAATTACAAGTGATGTTATTTTTTGTTATTTTGTGGTTTTGGCGTATGGTTGTGACTATTTTTGAGCTTTTGGTAAGTAACAATGCGATACGTAGCTTATTAGCTTATCTTAAAGCTTAATATACGTATTTTGAAGCTTATGGGCTCGCGGCCCAATAAGCCCATTTGAGCCGTGGCTTAATGGAGGGGCTTATTGTGGTTTGGATTATTTTCTATATATTAGTATGAGCTTATATATGTTGTTGGCCTGTTTTGGGCTTGGATCGTTTATTTAGATATGTAAAAGCTATAAACGGACCCTTATTGGGCAGTTAAAGCCCAATATGCGCATTTGGTCATTTTAAGAGTTTTGGTGGACTTTTTGAAAGCGAAATGTATTTATGAAGTGATACTGATCGTTATTTTGGGGAAAACGTTTTAGTAGTTAAAGATGGAGATTTTGGAATTTTGTTGAAAAAGTGTCGAAATTTAGAAAAGTGTTTGAAGTAAGGTTTGAAAGCTTGGAAAATGTTTGTATGAAACGTACCGGGTTTTCATGCCGATAAAATTGTATAAAAGTTCTATATTAGAAAATTTTATAATTAAAAGCATTGACTTTGATTTTAAATAATAAAATAATATTTTATTATTTTATTTATTTAATAAATTCACTAAAAGACGAAAAATATAAATTTTCTCGAAACTTTCCTAAGGTGTTTGTTATGATTAAACGTGTCGTTTTCAATCAAAGGATGATTATTTTAAGGTAACTAATGTTACCGAATGGACTTGTCGAGATATATTTATAATTATTTATTGTAAATATTTATCTATATTACTTATCTATTTACGTTAAATAGTATAAGTATATACCGTTGAGATATCGGATTGAGATGATTAGTGGGGTATGCTGTTCAACCCATACACCACTAAAACGTTTTTGAGAAGTGTGACAAGCTGTATCGTCTAAAACACTATGCATCATAAACGTGGATGATTGTTTTGGAAGTGAATGATTGAAATGGAACATTGACTGGACTAGGTCGTGTGTGGGCGTCGTTGCATTTTCTTTTGTAGTAAGTGCTGGTTACTAAAGGCTTGCTTGAGGTGAGTTCTCGTAGTTCTACTTTTTACTGTTTTTCCGTTGGGAGAAAATGATACTCAAATGTGTTTTGAAATGTTTTGAATTAAACTATGTGAAATGTGGTTTTGTTTTTGGGACAAGATATGTACTTATGACTGCTATGTGAATATTATGTGTTGTATGAGTATTTGGATCGGAGGGGTACGCCTATCCCAGTATTGGTGTAATTATTAAAGCCGATGGGTACGCCTACCCAGGTTTGTGTGAGGTCTTGCCCTAATATAGTGCTCCAGCTGGTAGGCCCTTTAGGTGTGTAAGTGACATATGGTGATTGATTTGATGATTTGGTATGCATATATATTCACTGTCATATAGCACTATTGTCATGTTGAAATATTAGCAAAGCTTTTGGGTTTAAGGTCAAAACCTACGAGTCACCAACATTATTGTTGACGTTTTTAGAGTTTCATTTTCAGGTGATGTGAAAAGAGGAATTGTTTGGTGAATGATAGACAGACTTAGAAGTATCCCGTGTGGATTTTTGTTTGAAGTCTTGCTTGCTTGTTGTTGAATCTAGTATTTGGATATTTGGATTAAGTTTGGATTTTGGTCCCCTGTGTGGGCAGTTGAATAAATGTAAGAGATTATGGATTTTAGTTGTGATTTAGGATTCAATTGAGTTGTTCAAGTTGATGTCTTCATGGAACTTGGAGTTTATGCAATTGTAGTTTTCATTTATCTTGTATCTGTGTTATGATTGATCACATTATGTTGCATTCCCGAGTTTTCGCCATTGTCGGGGTGTGACAGATTTGTAATACAGAGACCAAGGTTTTATAGAGAACTACGGTGGTTTGGCACCCTAGACCTATAACCTAAGATCCGTCGTTTAGTTGCGTATATGATCTATGTGCGCGGTGTTCCGCTTTTGTGTGCCTTTATGTGTTCGCGGCTTGGTGCCTTAGTTATGTTAGTAATTGAAATGAGTGTGCTCAATATTAACTATGAACGGGAAAGGATGCGAATATAAGTACGGTGGCCAACGTAATTATAATCGTATCACAACTCACTCATACTTGGTATGGTTGTTCATACAAATCGATGTTGACACCGTAGGGTAGTGTTGCGTGTATATCCGGTTATATATAGTAAGATATTCTATATATATGTGTGATTCTTCCCACTTGCCTAGCGTTGCCCATGTTTCCCTCGTATAGATAATGCCGCCAAGGATAAGGACCCAAAGTGTTGGCCAGCTTGTTGCCGAATCACAAGGAGGGGGAACGAGTGAACAAGTTGGTAGAGGTGGAAGGGGTAGAGGACCTAGGGAAGGTAATGATGGAGGTGTGTTGATAATGATTTGAATGGTCAAAGGAATGCCAGGGTTTGGGAGCTAATGGGGGTGATAGAGGGTGTCAAGGGAATGTAGAGAGAGCCAATAGGGGCGCACTCAACTTCTCAACAATCCTTGCCCAACAATTACAAAACCTCTTACCCGCCATGTTGGCTTAGGTTAGTAACGAGGGAATTTGGTGGAATCAAAAAATGTATAATGTGGTTAATGAGAACGGTTCTAGGAGAACGTTTTGGGAATTGTGTAGTGCAATGGAAAAACCGGGTAGGTTGTTAATATAAGGAGTTTTTAGTGTTGTAACCCTAAGGAATATGATGTTAAGGGAGGTGTTGTATTTCTGACTCGTTGATTTAGAAATGGGTTTTGTGCACGTTATGAGTAGTCAGTAGTATTCACCAAAGTGAATACATACTGGTTCATTTTGTGGGGTAAGGCTTTAAGGTAGTGGAACTCTTTGATTCGCACATTAAGCGCGAGTTACTGTTAGTTTGTCATGGAAAGACTTTTAATTTTATGACGATACAAGAGGTTTTGTCCCTAGTCATGAGATGCCCAAAAGTTAGTATCTGAGTTGTTAGAATCAATACATGGTTCCGGGGCTGGCCATGCTGCGTATACTAATAGGTTTCATGAGTTAGCGAGGTTAGTTCCTTATTTGGTAACTCCTGAGAGTAGTATGATTGAGAGGTATATGTATGTCCTTGCTCCACAAATTAGCGGGATGGTGGCAGCAACGGAGCCAAAGACTATGCAGAAGGCAATGCAGATTTCGGTGCACTGACTGATGAGGCTGTGAGAAATGGATCAATTAAGAAGGTTAAGAAAAGAGGAAATATGAGAGAACCTAGCAAGGATAGGAGTGGAAGGGATGAGAATAAGAGGACTAGGACTGTGAATGCTTTTGCTACTACTTTGAACCCTGTGGGAAGTGAGAATACGGGTGCTTGGCCCAAGTGTACCACTTGCAACTCCTACCATGCGCCTGGTGGACCTTGTCGCATATGCTTTAACTGTAACCACCTGGGTCGTTTGGCAAGGGATTGTAAGGGTGTGCCAAGGAATGTGAACCTTGCTAATACTAGAAACCCGACTGTTATGGCATGTTATGAGTGTGGTAGTACCGACCATGTCAGGTCAGCATGTCCTAGATGGATTAGGGCACAAGGACCAGGAGAAAATCGTCCAAATCAAGTTGTTGCTAATAACAGGGGTTAGGGTCGTAGAAACTAAGAGAACCAGGCTAGGGTAGGGCATTCATGTTGGGAGCAGGGAAGCTCGCCAGGTCTAAACACTTGTGACAGGTACGTTCACTTTGAACAATCATTATGCAAGACTTATTTAACTCTGGTGCCGACTATAGTTTTGTTTCCACTACTTTCATACCTCTGTTAGGCTTAGAGCCCAGCGACTTAGGTTTCAAATATGAGATTAAGATAGCTAGCGAGTACCTAGTAGAGATTGACAAGGTTATTAAGGGTTGTAAATTAGAAATTGAGGGTCATATCTTGACATCGATTTGATACCGTTTGCATGGGAGTTTTGATGTGATTATAGGTATGGATTGGTTGTCTAACCATAAGGCTGAAATAATATGCCATGAGAAGGTAGTAAGGATACCACTACCGGATGGCAACGTGCTTAGAGTATTAGGAGAGAGACTGGAAGGAAAGAAATTTATAGTCACTACTAGTGAGATTTTTGATGGGTGTTAAGGAACAAAAAGAGGTTGTTGTTGTTAGAGATTTTCTCGAGGTATTTCTAGATGATTTATTAGGATTGCCTCCCTTTCGAGAAATTGAGTTTTAGATTGAGTTAATCCCTTGAGCAACGCCGATTGCAAAGTCTCTTTATCGTTTGGCACCTTCTGAATTGGAGGAGTTGTCGGGACAACTCAAGGAACTCTAAGAAAAAGGTTTCATTCGACCGAGTTCATCGCCTTGGGGAGTGTCGGTGTTGTTCGTTAAGAAAAAGGATGGTTCTTTTAGGATGCGCATTGATTATAGAGAGTTGAATTAGTTGACTGTTAAGAATGTTATCCGCTTCCTAGGATTGATGATCTATTTGACCAACTGCAAGGGTCACAGTACTTTTCTAAGATAGATCTTAGGTCTGGATACCATCATCTGAGAGTGCATGAGGATGACATTCCAAAGACTGCGTTTAGAACTCGTTATGGACATTTTGAGTTCACAGTAATGCCCTTTGGTCTGACTAATGCACCAGCAATATTTATGGATTTAATGAATAGAGTTTGTAGGCCTTATCTTGATAAGTTTATGATAGTGTTTATAGACGATATCTTAATCTACTCTAAAGCCCAAGAGGAGCATGTAGAACATTTAAGGTTAGTCTTAGAACTACTTAAAAGGAAGAAACTGTATGATAAGTTTTATAAGTGTGCATTCTAGCTAATGGAAGTGTAGTTTCTTGGACATGTGATAAATGGTGATGGGATTAATGTAGACCTTAGTAAGATTGAAGCTGTTAAGAATTGGAAAGCCCTTAGAACTCCGACTAAGGTTTGTTCGTTCTTAGGATTGGCTGGGTATTACCATAGGTTCATTGAGAACTTTTCTAAGATAGCTAAGTCTCTTACTATCTTGACTTAGAAAGTGTAAGATTTCGATAGGTGTGAGGAATAGGAATTGACATTTCAAACTTTGAAGGATAAGTTATGTAATGCGCCTGTTCTAGCTCTCCTAGATGGACCGGAAGACTTTGTGGTATATTGTGATGCGTCCAGGATAGGACTAGGATGTGTGTTAATGCAGAGAAGGTAATGGTGATAGCCTATGAGTACTAGGCAGTGAAACTCATGAGAAGAATTATAATACCCATGATTTAGAGTTGGGTGCAGTTGTGTTTGAATTTAAGATCTGGAGACATTATCTGTATGGGACAAAGAGTGTCATCTATACGGATCATAAGAGTCTTTAGCATATCTTTAGTTAGAAAGAGTTGAATATGCGACAACGTCGCTAGATGAAGTTGTTTAGTGATTATAACTGTGAGGTTCGTTACCATCCTGGTAAAGCAAATATAGTGGCTGATGCCCTAAGTAGGAAAGAAAGAGTAAATCCTAAGAGAGTTAGAGCTTTGAACATGATCCTTTAGTCGAGTATCAAGGATAGGATACTTGCGGCTCAAAAAAGGGCTGTGGATGAGTCTGCATGATTGCAGAAAGGTTTGGATAAGATGATTGAATTTAGGAATGATGGAGCATTGTATTACCTGAGTCAAATATGGGTGCCTTTGAAGGGTGATGTGAGAACCCTAATAATGGACGAAGCCCATAGGTCGAAGTACTCTATACACCCAGGTGCTGATAAGATGTACTATGATTTGAGAGATAGGTATTGGTGGCTTGGAATAAAAAAGGATATAGCTGAGTATGTTAGTAAATGTTTGACTTGTTTAAAGGTTAAGGCTGAGCATCAGAGGCCATCTGGCTTGCTCCAGTAACCTGAGATTCCCTTATGGAAATGGGAAGGGATACCTATGGATTTTGTGACTAAGTTTCCTAGGACTAGTAGTGGGCATGACACAATATGGGTCATCGTGGATCGATTGACCAAGTCTGCTCATTTTCTACCTATGCGTGAGGATTATAAGATGGAAAGGTTGTCTAGATTGTATTTGAATGAGATAGTTGCTAGACATGGTGTGCTGATCTCGATTATATCGGATCGTGATAGTCGTTTCACATCAAGGTTTTGGCAGTCAATGCAAGAGGCATTAGGAACTCGTTTAGATATGAGTACGGCTTATCACCCTCAGACCGATGGTCAGAGCGAGTACACTATTCAGACCTTGGAAGACATGCTTAGAGCGTGCATCCTGGACTTTGAAGGAAGTTGGGATGTTTATCTTTCGTTAGCTGAGTTTTTCTATAACAATAGTTATCATTCTAGTGTTAAGATGTTGATTTTGGGGGGCCGTTTGAGGCACTTGTTTATGTAGAAAGTTTGTGCGTTCCCTAATTATGTGGGGTCTGAGGTTGAGAAGGCAATGAGAGGGACCTGAGTTTGGTTCAGAAACCATTGAGAAGATCTCGCAGAATAAGGATAGAATTTCAAGGCTGCGCCCGTGATCGTTATAAAAGTTATGCTGATAAGAGGAGGAAGCCTCTAGAGTTTATTATAGGTGACTATGTCTTGCTCAAAGTGTCACCTTGGAAGGGTGTGGTATGCTTTGGGAAGAAAGGGAAGTTATCACCTAGATTTATTGGACCATTTGACATTATTGAGAAGATAGGCCCTGTGGCATATCGGTTAGATTTACTTGACGAATTGAATGGTGTTCATGACACGCTCCACGTGTCAAAAACCTTAAGAAGTGTTTGGCTGATCCAACACTAAAAGTGCCTTTGGATGAGATCCAAGTTGATGCTAAGTTAAATTTTGTGGAAGAGCCTGTAGAAATTTTGGAAAGAGAGTTTAAGAAGTTGAAGCGTAGTAGGATTGCCATCGTCAAGGTTCGGTGGAATTCGAAACGTGGTCCTGAATTCACGTGGGAACGTGAAGATCAGATGAAATTGAAGTATCCGCATTTGTTTAGTGATGTTAGTAGTTGAATTTCGGGGACGAAATTCTTTTAAGGGGGTAGAATGTAACCTTTGCCCTTTTTGTGTTCTGAATATTTCATTAATAGTCCTTTGACTATTTGACTTTTGTCAGTTTATTCAGATTTTGTACCGTGTTGACGGTGGTGATTTTATGAGATATGTGATGATTTGAGGTTTATTGTGATTAATAATCCTTTTTGAAAGGTATTATTGTGTTATGTGTATTCCGGGTGGTTTGACCCGTGAATTTTGAGAAATGCCGAAAAACGAGTCTGACACGTCCGTTAATGTCCAAATTGAATTTTGAAGGGTTTAAAGTGTAAATATGGCAAGTGAATACTCTAAGTTAATGGAAAAGTATTTTTAAGGTGAATAAAAATGCTTTTTAACTTTGGGGTAAATTTTACGGTTGAGTTTTACGAGCTTTTAAGTGATTTCGACACGAGAAGAAAGGCCCGGGACTCCCTTGGATCCCATGGCCGGTTATGGTTAGAAAGGGAGACAAGGAGGCTAAATTTTAGCTCCTTTGTCTAAGAGATGTACACATATATGCTTCCACTAGAATTATTTTCATCATAATCCATTCCATTTACAAAAAATAAAAACACACACTTCTCTTGTGTGTGTATAGTTCGTCCGCCACTTAACACACACACACATAATTTTTGAATTTTGATCAAGAAAACATGAAGACATAAATATTTGGGGTTGATTCTAGTGTTTGGTTATTCATTTAAACAACGTTTGGGTTGTCCGGTTCGTGTCGAAATCTACAAATTTGAAGATTTTCTTGTAAGTTTTCAAATTTAAATTTTGTTTGTCCTTTTGGGTTTATTTTGATGCATAGATGTTAGTTGTACAAGTTGATCGTTGTGAAAATTGATTTTTGGAAGCGAAACGAAAGAAAAGGGTGCGTTTGGTTCGTGAATAGTGAAAAAGAAAATAAGGGTTTTTGTAGTTTTGATGTTGTGGTCGTGATGGTTGAATAATATATGATGCTAGAATGCTTATTTTTGATAGTAGCTTGTATGGCTTATTCGGGCTTATTTTTAAGCTATTTCTTGGCTTATATGGGCTTATATGCCACGTGTACTTTCTCAAAATCACTAGGAAAATGATTTTGATTATTTTTGTGTTATGGCATATGTTGTGGACTATTTTTGAGGCTTATGGTAGTAACCAAAAGCGATACGTAGCTTATTAGCTTATTTTAAAGCTTAATATACGTATTTTAGAGTTTATGGACTCACGGCCCAATAAGTCTATTTGAGCCACGGCTTAACGGGAGGGCTTATTGTGGTCCGGATTATTTTTCTACAATATAAGTATATACTATATATGTAAATGGACCCTTGGTTGGACTTAAATAGTATTTTTTGGACTTGATATATGTCATAATGACCCTTGTTCTGCCTTAAGAACCCAATAAGCGAAATGTAGGTAGGTTCTGAGAATTTTGATGACATTTGAAAGTGAAAAAGTATTTACGAGAAGTGATATTGAGAAGATGTTTTGATAAAAAATATGTTGGTAATCGTTAACGATTAGATTTTGGAATTGTCGAAAAGTTGTTAATTTGAGTGAAAAATGTTGAAAATAAGGTTTTGAAACCTTGGAAAAACGTTGACTAAAACGTACGAGTCATGTCGAAATTTCGTAAAAGTTTATACTTAGAATTTTCCTAAAAACAATGATTTAAGATATTTTAAATAATACAATAATATTTAATTATTTATTTATCCTAATAATCACTAAAAGACAAAAAATATTAAATTTTCTCGGAAACTTCCTCTACTGTGGTTTATTATGAGTAAAACGTGTTCATTTTCAACCGTATTATGATATTTTTTTGATGTGACTAAGGTGTACCCGAATGGACTTGTCAAGATATATTTATAATTAATAATTATAAAATATTATTATATACTTATCTAATTACGCTAAAATAGTATAATTATGTATTATCGAGGAATGAGATTGAATATTGTGGAGTTAATCGTCAACCATCACACACTAGATTGTTTTGAAGAATTACAACCGTCTAAACTCTATGTACACAAACTTGGAGATTGTTTTGTAATTGAGATGATAAAATTGAATATTAAATGGACAGGTCGTGTACCAATGGCAGTTGTTGCATTGCTTGTGTATGAGAAATTTGTTGCGAAAGACATGCTTTATGGAGAGTGTCTAGTAGCCCCACTTATTACATACCTGGTTTTTTCCGATGGGATAGAAAATGATACCAAATGTGTTTTGAAATATTTTGAATTGATCTTGCGAAAATGTGGATTTGTTTTAAGACAAGTTTTTGCTTATGACTGCTATGTGAATCTTATGATCTTGATTTGTTTGATCAATGGGTACGCTACCAGTGTGTTGTAAGTATTATTTAATCGGATGGTACGCCCACACCAGTATTTATGGTGATTATTAGAAGCGGATGGGTACGCTTACAGTTTGTGAGTGGCCCCTAATTCCTACACCCTAATTTTAGTGCTTCAGCTGTAGATCCCTTTAGTGCGAAGTACATATGGTTATTGATTAGCGGTGATGCTAAGGTTGTTTGCATATATTCACTGTCATATAACACTATTGTCCACTAGTTAAAATTAATTGGCAACAGACTTTTCTTTTTTAAGTCAAACCTACGAGCTCACCAACATTAATGTTGATGTTTTCGAGTATCATTTTCAGATGAAGTGAAAGAAGAATAGTTTGGTGGCTGACTTAGAAGTATCCCGAGTGGAATTTGTTTGAGAGTCATGCTTGTTTTGTAGTTATGAGTCTAGTTTTTAGGATAATTAGAATAAGTTTGGATTTTTGTGTCCCCTGAGAGGGCATTGAATAATGTAAGAGAATTGTGGTATTTTAGATGCGATTTGGGACATCATTTGAGTATGATTAAAGGATGATGTCTTCAAAAACACCTTGGAGTTTATCAAGCAATTAGTTTTCCGTCTATTATGTATCTTGTGTTATGATGATCATTAGTTTGGCATTCCTCAGAGTTTTTCGACATTGACGGGGTGTGACATATAACAAGTTCTATTTAGTAAATTAATATTAAAAATCCATTTTACAATTATAACACCCAAAAATTAATTACCAAAATGCTAACAGACCTAAATAAATAAATGGCCCACTTAACCATTGTAGGGAATATATCGTTGTGAGAGGATCTAATGGTAATCAAAAGTGACTCAAAATTTTAAATATCCAACAAACAATTAATTTACCACCAACATGAATGTCCTATCTTTGCATCAAACTTGTATCCGAAACCAGGTGATCCATGACCGGTTTAGTTTGATTTAAGTCACCAAATTAAAAACCGTAAATTATTATTGTTCATTATCCCTAAACCTTTACTTGGACTTCCCAAATAGTATAGGGATGTCCAATCACCATAAGGGCCATACAAGGTTTTACGATTTGGTTGACACAACTTAGGTTTAGGGTTTAGTTTTGTAAAAACGTTTAGTAAAGTTATTTTACAATTTTATAATCATGTTTTAAACAAGCATATAAATATTTCATCAACAATAAAAAATGTAATAATTAAAACATGTATTCATGCATAGTCTAGCCAATATCCCTAGTTAATCAATCAGGTGAGGTGACAGCCATAGAGCAAGACACGCTGTAAAGCTCCCTCTTCATCATGACCTAAATTATTATTACTTGATTAGCATACTCCAGATAAGCTCTAGCTCCGTTTTGTACATTTAAAAATTGAAATTAACTACTAGTATAGTAACGTAAATTTTAAATACAACTCCACACCTGCAAACACGAAGACTTCCTAAAACTAAAGTACACAAAATAAATGAAATAACCATTATGCCAACAATCATAATTAGAGGTAGACAATAAGATCATTTGAATTTAGTCACGAAAAAACCAAACAATTAACTTTTTTGGCTATTTTATATTTTCAATGAGGTTTCAAGTTGATTTATGTCTATGAAATTTGTATTATACAAATACAAATTAGAAAAAACAAGCAGAAATTACCCGCGCGTTGCTGCGGGCGTTAATTTTTCGCGCGTTGTTGCGGGGCTTTTTTTTTGTTTGGGTTTATTCTTTCGGTCCATTTATAATAGTTCGGACGCATATTTCTTTCTATTGTAATTGTGCAAATTATTTTTTTCGGTAATAATAAAAGCATGTCTCGTAAAAAAAAATTACCTTCTATTTTTATAAGCGAAAGAAGTGGGAGGTGGGGAGGGATAATAAAGATTTTTTTTTGGGGGCCAGATGAAAAAACCATGCGAGAAGAAGAAAAAAGTTTGGGCTAACATGTTGGGAACTAAACTAAAAAAAAAAACTACTTGGGACCGGCCAAAGTAGAGGCAAAAAAAAAAAGTTGGGCTGGATGTTGGACTAGAACTAAAAAAAAAAAAAAACTTGGGCCGGGCCAAAGCAAAAAAAAAAAAAAAAACTTGGGCTGGGCCAAATGAGCCCAAGGCCCAAGTCAAACACTTGACCACTGATGTCTATGAAATTTGTATTATACAAATACAAATTAGAAAAAATAAACCTAACGTAAATAAAATTTTCATGATAAAGCGACCACGTTTGAGTATGTGTAACCATAAATTTTAACATTACAAATTAATTAGAAACTACAATTTTAAATAAATACTTAATATCTATATTACTTAGGGCCCGTTTGGTATGCGGGTATATGTAGGTTTGGGCTTAAAGATGTTTAAATTCAATTGTTTGGTATTACGCGTTTACATGATAGTAGAATCTTAGGGGCTGTTTGATAGCCTTTGAATGGGCCTCATCAAAAGGGCAAGTCCTAATCGGTCAGCATTCATGGTGTTTGATAAAAAAAATTATACTGCTTAACCATTCCTTTAAGCTTTGAGTCGTTAAGCACAAATAACATGCAAAATGGCTCAACAACAAAAGGCCTCTTTAATAGTACTCCATATTAAATTAATTTAATATTCTTATTGTTACAATCAAATAAACCTATTAATGTACTGATTTCACTTTCTCCATTTTAGCATGTGATGTAACTTTTCAAACAAATTTTATTGATCTCTTTTTATATTTTTCCCCGATCTCGAAAGTTGCATGCTAACTTAATAAATTTTGTAGAGCTATATAACATAAAGGCAATACACATCTAGTTATACAAATCGATAATATTAATCGAAAGCTAATGACTTATTTTCATCTAGCTAATAAATTCATTTACGACCCATAAACAATCGTACATCATTACTTTACGCAAGTATTTATATTGTTAATGTTAAAACATGTATGTTTTTAAAACCCGTCACAACGCACGAAAAAAAAATAATCAAAAATCCATCGCTATAAAAAAACCTCAAAAATCAATTTATATGGTGTGACACTCGGCCCTTAATTTAATATCACCATAAAAAAACCATATAATAAAAATAATAAGCCCTTAAAATCCTCTATCAAAAAACCCCCAAATTGCTAATGGCTTTTCACGTCGCTTGCCCAATTACATGGTAAATCAAAATACATATATTATCTTCTATATATTTTCCCTCTTTTTTTATATATCTAACCGTTTTTTCTTTATTTTATAAAACAGCCGTCGAATCTGTTACTGTTCGTTAGGGTTTCGAAAAAAGAAGGGGGCGGAGGATGAGGAGACATTGAATGAGAAATTGAATTTGTTTTTAGGTTTAGTGAAAGGTGATGATGATAAGAGTACTGTTCAGGTTCTTGTGCCTAAAGTAGCTGTTGTGGTTAGAGATGAGGTCAGTTTGAGAGATGTGCCTGTCGTGGATGGAGATGTGGCCAAGCGTGCCGCGTTGCAGAAGGAGGCAGCTGCTGCGTCGATTGTGGCGGAAGATTTCGCGAGGCGGTTTGAATCTGGAGAAGCTGTGGTGAGATTTTGGTTGAAATTGTTGGTTTGGATTGTTGTGATGTGATTGTGTTATAGTATGTGTGTATAAAGTTAACGACTTTAATTATATTACTACTAATTGAGTTTACTTGCTTTGGGATTTGTATTTATCTCGAAAATGGAGCGAGTGGAGTGTATGGAATGGTGGTGGTTTAGCTCAGTTTAGTGCACTAAAGATTACACTTTTTAGATACATGTGGGCTTATGAGCTTATTTGATTTCGGCTTATATAACATAAGTCTCAATTTTCTGGCTTATTTTGAGATTTATGGGCTTATATAAGTTTATCATATCATAATAAACTTATATAAGCCAACAAATGTCAAAATAAGCCGGAAAATTGGGGCTTATGTTATATAAGCCGAAATCAAATAAGCTCATAAGCCCACAAATAAGCCGAAACAAACACCCCAGAATCGTTAGGTGTTAGTTTCTAGGTAATATAACACTTATAAGATGTGAGGAACGTTTTGAAATGACTAGAAAGGTGTATTTATTCGTTCAGGAAGCAAGTTAGATTTAGTTGGCTCGTACCATAGATTACCTGAAATAAGATGAGTATTTTTTTGACGTGATTTTTTATTTATTCGTGTTCAATTCTATCTCTTTTTGGCCTTAACAAGCATATGTACGTTTGGAATAAACAGTAGACTGATGGTTCATGGCTTTTTTGTCGTTTTGACATAGAATCATATGAAGCCTTTTATAACATACAAGCTTTGGATATTCCAGTTATGCAAGTATGCAATTATGTTGTGATTAGGTAATTGTGGTTTCTTTTGTATAAAGTGAACAATTTTCAGTAGGATTTCATAAATATTAACTCTATTAAACTATATCTTGGCCATACCGAGCCTTGTTCATAATATTGGAAACACTCATTAACGTAATTTTAGTGATTAACTATTATACACGTAACCAGTGTGAAGACTTAGTAAGATACTAATAGTAGAAGGTTTAAATCGATGCTTCTCATTGTTTCCAGATTTCAGCTATCTTGGCGTTCACGTGGACCCATATGGTCTTCTATTTTGGATTCATTTTGCTCAATTCTTTCTTCTTTTGGATGTCATTTTTATGCTTTATGCAGGGGCTTACTCAAGATGTTGCTGGAGAAGAGCAAGTTCTCTCTAATGGCAAAGTAATGTGCCGCCTTTGCTTTTCTGGAGAATATGAAAGAACTGAGAGAGCAAGGAGGATGCTATCATGTAAAAGCTGTAACAAAAAGTATCACAGGAGCTGTTTGAAAGCTTGGTCTCATGATAGAGGTACAGTTTGTTGTCACTAATGCGTGGCACATTGCTTGTATCTTGCTTTTTATAATTGATATCTTGATTGCAGATTTGTTTCACTGGAGCTCGTGGACATGTCCTTCATGTCGTGTATGCGAGGTAAGTTGATGTGCTAATTCTTCATTCAACTTGTAATAATCCTCACTACGCATTAAGCGATTTGTTTCCTCAGAAATTCTGCAAGTCAAGTATCTATTGGATCACAACAGCCTGTATTTTAAGCAATAACATTAATTATTATTAGCATTATGTGCTCTCTACTTATTCTTTCGTGCTCTCTTCATTGACATTGATCATCAGGCTGTGGTTTGCTAATTTTGATGTCAGTCACACTCAAAAACAGTGTTTCAAATGATAATGATATGTTTTTTGCTCGGACACTTTACCACAAGTATATAATAGATGCTATGTCAAATTTTGGAAATTATAGTGTGATGCCTTTGGTTTTAAAGAGAAACATAAAGGGGAGATTATCGCAATTTGTCTCCAATGGTTTAAACAGATTGTCAGATATGAGCATCTATATCATGAGCAAGTCAATTTAAGTTTTTTAGTATTGTCATTCTATTATTCCACATATAGTTTGACAAACAATTCTTATCATAGATACACAAAGTGAGGACACACACATGCATACAATTTTTATTCTTTGGTTGGTTTGGGGATGTTTTGTTTTTGGACTTATTCTTTTGACCTGTTGAATGTTTGTAATCTCCCCATTTCCTCCCTTTTCATCTTCAATTAAATTGAGAATTCACTTTTATCGCACTAAAGTAGTGATGTAAGGGCTCTCATCATTTTTGTTGAAGTTAAATACTTAGAAATGATAATCTGAAAACAATCGTAAGTATGTAAGTAAGTCATCTGGTGTCCGATCCTTTTAATAGCTGTGAGACTACTAGTTAGTATGTCGTTTTCTTTTATCTGAGTTGGAGGCTCAAAAGATATGAAGTTTGTTAAGAGTACAGTGTTGAAGATAGTGTAATTGTGCTTGTTTGACATTTGCAGATGGTAGTTTTGTAAACTAGTGAACCATGTGCTATAAAACCTTATAGTTATGTCTTATGTGTTAGTAGTATAGTTGTCCTTTTTGGCGAAATAAGATAGTACATTGATTTGGATTAATGTAAGTGTTGTAGTTGATGTGTTGTAGTTGTGGTATTACATGTCAACCATTATTGTTTTAACGGATATCTGTCAGTATATATTTCGAATGTAAATCTAAACATATAAATCACATGTTACGATTTGTTTCCTGGCAATTGGCTGCCAAGACTTGTGATGACAGCTTGATGGCTGTTATTTTGACTAGTCTTTCAACTTTTGTTGCAAGAACTGCTGTTACATTTATCATTGCGATCACTTTCTTCCATAAGTCTGTTTAATATGAAATTATGTTGCAATATAGGTATGCCAAAAGACTGGCGATCCAAACAAGCTCATGTTTTGCAAAAGGTGTGATGGTGCATATCACTGTTACTGTCAGCATCCTCCACACAAGGTAAAGCGTGGATTTTATGGTTTTGGTACTTAAATCATGATTGAGGTACCATGTGTTTCTAATCTTTTTGAATTTTGCAGAATGTCAGCAGAGGACCTTACTTGTGCCCGAAACATACAAGATGTCACAGTTGTTCATCGACTGTGCCAGGGAATGGTTCAAGTCTGAGGTATTGCTTGTTACTCATAATAAAACTAATTATTTGTTAAAGGTTTCCTATACAATGAATCATATGATCATTTGCCTCGGCACATGGTGTTTACATACTACTAATTTTACTCCATGGAGACAGATTCTTTATGACTAGGTTAAATGAAAGTCGTCTTCTATTTCTTGTTTTTTCTGTGTGTTTGGGTCTCCATTTGAAAACTATGACTTCATTACAGATTTTGCTCTGTTTGTTTTGTAAATTAAAGATGGCTTCTTTTACATTTAATCATATGATGGTTGCTCATTTCAAGTACAATGTTTTGAAGGTGGTTTCTAGGGTATACTTGCTGTGATGCTTGTGGAAGACTGTTTGTGAAGGGAAATTACTGCCCTGTTTGTTTGAAGGTAACTTTTCTATTGGCAGGCATCTACAATGTATGCACCAGAGTTTACACCAAATTTGGTGTACATATAAGTATAAGAAAACTTTTTTGATATTAAATTTGGTTTCACTCCAGTTTATTACACTAACTTTTTAACATCAAGTAATATGTTTACTTTGTAATTTAGATCTATTAAGTGTGGTTGGTATCAATAACTGCAGGTTTATAGAGACTCTGAATCAACACCCATGGTTTGTTGTGATATCTGTCAGCGCTGGGTGCATTGTCATTGTGATGGAATAAGGTATGCTTTCCACCTTATTATGATCTTATTGACTTATTGCATTTATAGATCCATAATATGGAAGTTGTTGTATTATTTGGACAATTTTCTTTCTCATTCTGCTTGAACTTGATATTTGGTGCTTGAAGTGAATTAAAAGACAAAAATATACGGCTGCGTCTAGTTGGTGAGATATAGGGCTTCTTTCTAAATAAGTTTTCACAAAAAACTGAAAAAGTAGGGAACTTGTTCAGTCTCTTGCTTTTTTCTAAGAAAGTGAAAAGTTCAAGTTTCAAATTCTAACTATAATTTTGAAAAGAGCTATGTACACTTCTCAAAAAATTTCCTTGCACTCTTTTTACAAATCTCTTGCTTTTTTCATTTTTCTAAAAATTAGCATCTATATGCGTTTTCTAAATTTTCAACTATTTTTTAGAGATAAAACCCCCTTCCTTATTCTAAAGCAATCAAGATTGAAAATTACGGAAATATATCTACAACTAAACACACCCTAAATTTCTGTATCTGTCCTTTCTTGTGAAGTTCAAAATTCTTGTCTCCATTATGTCAGTTCCCTCTCGGTAATGTTGAAAACAAGAAATAAATGATCATTAAGGATGGAAGAGGGTCAGGGCAGTGAACCTACATGATTGAGAAAATAAATTGAAACTTTAAAAGAAAGGAGAGATGCAATTAGTTTATAGCTGCAGGGGTGATTGTTTGGATTGTGTTTATCATATATGGCTAAAATAAAGTAAAAAAAACTAGCTAAAGGAGAATGGGTAGAAAGGGTTAGATCTTGACCAAGGTCTATTAACCTCTTTTTTCATTTGAAATTCTAGATTATTATTGTAATAAATATTGTTTCTTAGTCGTATTTAATACATTAATTTTATGGAAAAATTGCCCAAAAAAGTATTTGCGGACCAGCAAAAACTGAACCATCTAAACAAGAACCCGTTACCCAACTCGCCCATATTGTCATCCCTAGTTACCAAAAGATGAAGGTCAACCTGCATATGCCCCTTTTTAGCATGTAAATGTGTAATATTTCTGCAGTGATGAAAAGTATATGCAATTTCAAGTGGATAATCACCTGAAGTATAGCTGTGCCACATGCCGTGGAGAATGTTACCAGGTATGAATATAGTCACCGCTACAAAAATCTGCTAAAAGATCTACAATTAGTTTGACATGCTATCAAACTGCTCAGGTTAGGGATCTTGAAGATGCTGTTCAGGAGCTTTGGAGGAGGAGAGACAAAGCTGACCAGACTTTAATAATTAGGTTAAGGGCTGCTGCTGGATTACCCATTCAAGACGAAATATTTAATATTTCACCTTATTCTGATAGTGAGGATGACGGGCCTCCATTGAAGAAAGAGTATGGCCATTCGTTAAAGTTTTCTCTCAAAGGGATAGTTGATCAATCTCCCAAAAAGAATAAGGATTACACGAAGAAATCCTCAAACAATAAGTATGGAAAGGAAAAGGGATTTCTTGCACCTGGATTTGGTAGAATTGAATACAGTGACGCACAATCTGTTGGATCCCTCACGGGTGATAATAAAGATGAAGACGTGCAGTCCCGTAGAAACGGAGAACCTGAAACTGCAAGGTTGATTGACGGGGTGTGGCCGGTTGATCGGACAGAGGCTGTAAAAACAAAGCCTGTTAATGAGGTTCTAGTGAAAACAGACAGCAGAGTCTTGAGAGACAAACAAAAAAAACACAGGTCACATCAACTGGGCGCTGTGGATGTTACCGGAAAAGAGGCTGTCAAATCCAGTAACACCAAAGGACCAAAGCTGGTTATACACTTGGGTGCTAGAAATAAAAATGTAGCAAATTCTCCGAGGTCTGATGCTTCAAACTCTCTTCCGGAGCAAGTATGGACCACTCCCAATGGTATTTATTCTTTTTGTAAATTCTGTTATCAACTTACTGTTCCTAAATTGATCAACATATTTCATTAATGTAAAAATGGTATTGCACTGACTTTCACTTTCTTAAGAACTATTCAACCGTAAGTAGTTGCACCTTCTAAAGCATAAGTGAAGTGTATACTTGCTTCTTTCTCTTTCTCTAGAATCTGAAACTCTCATAAGCCTGAATTCTGTATTCAACTATATCAGCATTCAACTTCAAGAACTAAAAGTAAAACTGCGTTCATATTCCTCTACATGATCTCACATCCAAAACCTCTGATGTGGAAGTGGTTCACTACTACTGATTAGAGGTGGCAATATTCACTACTACTGCATTCAAAACCTCTGATCTGGCTTTATCTAAAACTAGTTAACGGGTTATATTGATAAAAAATTAGTTGAAAGCAGAAACAAGTGCGGAAAGTCATGAATAGGTTTATTAGAAAGTTTAGACTGATATCATTATAATAAAGTTTTTGTGATTATATAACGTCCATTGATTGGTTACTAAAACTGTTAAAAATGGCAAATTAGATAGTGTTTAGTGTTTTCTAGGTCAACCTTCAAACCAACCCACCTAATATGTACTCTATAAGTGTCGATTCCGGTCAGAACCTATTATGCCACCTTTACTACTGATCCTTATTTGGCTCTATATACTGAAAGTGTTACTTATTTAGCCAGCATCTTAGCTTTTGAATTTGATTGCAGGAGACAACACAGATCAGGCGGATGTAATAGGACGGAATTTGAGAGAAAGAGGGGGAAACTTGATTAAGATGAAAAAGCCAAACCTCGAACACTCTGATGTAAATAGTGCTGGTGGTGGAACCGAGAAAACACGTATCACATTTGGCAAACGAAGCATGAGGAGGAGTGCATTGACACCTGGCGCCGCACATGAAAAGGCACTGGGTGATCTGAATGATAATAATACAGGCCCACCGTTGGTTTCACATTCTTCACAAAAGGAACCTAAGCCTCCATTGAGACTCAAATTCAAGAACCTGTATTCTGATGATCAGAGTTCTTGGGCTTCTCCTGGGGAGGAAGATAAGAGTTTGGTCAAGGGTCAGAGGTCTAAGAGAAAAAGACCGCAACCAACTATGGATAATTCATCTTCTATGGGGGAGATCATGGATGCAAATTGGATCATCCAAAAGTTGGGAAAACATGCGATTGGTAAGATTGTGGAAGTTCATCAGCCATCCAATAACTCCTGGTGAGTATCGATTTTGCCTCTATATGAATGACTAGTAGAGGTGGCAATTTCGACCTTTCACTTATAAATAGGTCTATTTGGGTAACAGGTAAGATGAATAAAACTAAAAAAGTTAGCTGAAAAGTGAAAATGTCCAGTGGGTCAAAAAATGGTCGAAATTCATTTTGTTGAATAAATTTGATTAGTGGGATCATATTTATATCACTAATTGTTTTTGGATATCTAGGCTGTTTGGAGAAAATGTGTTTTGGGTCAACTGGGCACACCATCTTGACCCGTTTTCCTATCTGCCCACCCTCCATTTTCCACCTTTACTTTCTGGAGATAACCCAGCCAGCTCAGTGAACGCTAAAAACTGTCATTTGCCTAAATCGTTTTCTTGCAGGCACAAAGGAACAGTACTTGAAGTCTTTGAAGATGCATCTACTGTATCAGTTACTTTAGATGACGGAAATGCATTGAATGTTGATCTTGGCAAACAAGGAATCCGTTTTGTTCAAAAGAAACAAAGACACTGAGTTAACCTTTATGGGTCACCGTAACATGTTAATTGATTAGTGTTTGGCAAGGAGTTCGCATCTTTTGATTTGAACCTGAAAGAAGAAAGAATTCAATTACCTGCACAGCTTGTGAACTCCTTTGTATTGTATGGTTGCGTCCAGGTTCTGTTTGTAGTTAGAGTATTAATCAGATTAATTTCATTTGTTAGGTTATTGTCAGATGTATCATGTACCAAACATGCTTAGTTTGATCTTCAAATTGTTTATTTTGCCTTTTAGGGGCATATCTCATAAAGTCTTCAACGGCTAGCATCCATCATAAGGTTGTTTGCTAAATATGTTAAATTGCAGGTCATAATGTTGAGGTCTCTAAATAGACGGTTTACAGGTTGCATAACAGGTCAAACTGGGTTAGGGTAAAACAAAGGTGATGTTTGTGTACAGGCTGAAACACGTCCAGTTGCCTGGTACATACTGGTTTTAGACTTGTCTATCTAATTTTCAACTCACAGTTTTTGCCCTACAAAAAATAGACATGATTATTCTCTCTCCCTCTCTACTTTGGATCTTGTTTCACCTGTTGGGTTAGAGACCCGGCAACCGAAAACCAAACCCAAATTTGAATCTTTAATATAAATATTATGGTTATCACATATATAATATCCAATTATCCATACAGTTGCTTTGCTCTGAGATTGACTTTTCTTATATATTCTATATTCCTTGACTGGCATTTCTTGAAGGATCCAAATGCGAGACATTGCAAGTTCCCACCTCTCGGAACTCTCTCAGCACTTGTTGATCTCGACCAAAGCTTTAGGAATTTCTTAGCGACACCATGCAGGTTCCAAAAGCTTAGGAACATCCGTGGTGCCCATGAATATTGAGGTGATTGTGTAGGTCCGACAAAGCATCATACGTTTTTAGGTTCGTCAGTACCTTGAGCCCGTCTGGCATGTCATAATCTCTAATTCGGATCGTGAAAGGGGATGCCGCAAGATTGCACACGCTTCTTTCTGTTTCTATAAAGGTGAACGATTCATTATAGAAGCAGTATTGTTCATGGATTTTTGCTTGGGGGGCCATCTGGGTGGTCGGTCATGATTCATTCCTTTTAGCATGTTTGTCATTTAGGGTGGCGTCTTTGGATGTTTGTTGAACGGCTTCTTTGGGCAAGCCTTCAAAATTTGACTGCCATGGCTCTACCCGATGGTTGTCGTTGTTTATTATTGATGTGGGTTTATCTCTTTTCTTTTTGAGGAAAATGTTGTACACATAGCATTGACTCGTTCAAAGTTTTGTACCACGAACTGTATGATAGGGTCCCTGAAGAGTATGGTCAAGTGTATGATTTTCGATAGTTGGGTTAGAGACGTTTATGCTTACTGATGAGTCCTTTTGGTCGGGCTCGCTGGGTCCCTCCCCAAAGGTGTCTACCGGTACGACGAACGTGGGTTTATCCGTCATGGGTTACTAGTTGTGGAGGGGTAGTCGGAATTGTTCGGGGTCCTACGGACGACGCCAATTGATGATACGCCGATCCACAAGTCCAAGATGAGGGTGCCAATTGCCAAATAAAAGACTTGTTTATCTGTAGGAGTCAAGAAGAGAAAGATGAAGTTAGAAGTAAATCGGGACTTTCTCCTCGTATTAGACTCCAACGCTCAAGTTAAATGACGTTGTAAATATGAATAGAAGAAATATTTGACAGCGAGATAGAGAGATAGATAGTTGTATTTGTTGTGTGTTTCGATAGCTTACCACTCTCTTATTTACTCATAAAGGAAGAACGAATCCAATTTTTCTATCATATAAGAGCTAAATATTTTTGCAGTTGAATATATTCTCATATCATGTAGTTCATTAGTGCTTTTGTATTATTTTTTATCTTTGATGTACGCGGTTTAACCTGTATTCCTGTAACTATTTCTGAACTTTCTCTCAATATTCGCACAATCTATACTACATTACAAAGCATTCGGGACACTTCCATATTTAGAAAGTCTGAAAATTCAGACTTTTTTTTTATAATGAAAATATCATTTTTTAACAACAAACACATCCATCTCATTTTATGTAACAAACTTTTGTTACGTGCAATCTTAACTATCCATCTCATTTTAAGGAAACACATTTTAAAATAACGCGTGTCACTTATTTATTAAAAAATCACCTTTATTTTTAAATTGAAATATATCTTTTTATCTATTCTTTTTATTAAATTTCACCGTATATTCTAAAATTTTGTGTCTTTAATTCAACATCCATTTTGATATATTTTTATTAATTTTTAGTTTTAGTGCCTCCGAAAGTAAAAAATAAACCCCGGAGGACTCTTGTGCAACTTTAGAACATCTCATCACTAGGCCACGTCGAGATTCTCGATTTTTTTGTTTTTAAAAACCATTAAAAAAAATGAGGCGTTAATTTGACATAAGTTGATAAAACAGGGGTTTAAAATGTTATCCTCTTTCTCTTAAATGACATTCACATCCGATTTTAAACAAGTTTGCGGCCAAGGTTTTCTCTCTATCAATCAAATCTTGTGTTATTGATCTGAGAAGTAACACGCCCCGGACCCATATTCCGCTGCGACCCAATTTGGGGGTGTTACAGCATTGACTCGTTCAAAGTTTTGTACCACGAACTGTATGATAGGGTCCCCGAAAGCATTATTAGACGCGTTTTCCGGAGTATGGTTAAGTGTATGATTTTTGATAGTTGGGTTAGAGACGTTTATGCTTACTGATGGGTCCTTTTGGTCGGGCTCGCTGGGTCCCTCCCCAAAGGTGTCTACCGGTACGACGAACGTGGGTTTATCCGTCATGGGTTACTAGTTGTGGAGGGGTAGTCGGAATTGTTCGGGGTCCTACGAACGACGCCAATTGATGATACGCTGATCCAATAGCTTACCAGTCTTTTATTTATAGAGGATGAATGAGCCAAACAAGCTGAAAAACCTGCGCGTTGCTGCGGGACGTTAAGTTTTATGTTAATAGATTTGATGAGAATCGTAGCATATGTATAATGGGTAACTAAAATATGATATTGTTTTATGATAGCCAGCTTAGTGTTTTGATGAACTGTACCTCGGCTCTTTGTCCAGTAATATACAACAGAAGTTGGTTGGTTCATTGGTTGTTACATTCTTAGCAATCCATTTCCGATAGACCCGTACTTTGATTGTTTACCTTGTGTGTGTTGCTCTGATATCTTGCAGGCTGATGATGTCAGGCTAAAATAATGTCATTTTCCCTTTCTCTATTGCTTGAGGGACTGGTTTGCTTGTTTCTAGCATTATTCTGCAATGTAAGAGGAGACATGGATTAGTTTTTGGATGTATAAAGAGTAGTAAGTATATGATGTTATTTTGTAATAGGGATGGCATATAGCAGTTGTTACAGGCAATGCTAACAATGGGGAATAGTCATATATGTATTTGTTCAATTAACAACATTGGCACGCCATGTATATAGAAAGCTGTAAATACATTTGAAGTTATTACGGGTAATGATAACAATGGGGTATGGTCATAAATATATTTATTCAAGCCATAATACTGATAAGGCATATGTGTACAAAGTCATAAGCGTATACGTAAATGCAATGTGTAACTGTATAATATTGTGTAAATTAAGAACAATATATTGTTTATGCAGTAAGATATACACGAAAACCTATCGCATTCTTATGGTAGTAAGAAAGGCTTTGTACACGATGTTTTTCGGTCTGTTTAGTGCTTGTTGCCATAGGTGGGCTATATGAAAGTGGCTTTTGGCTATATTCGGAGGAGTGGTAGCTACAACGGCATACATAGACGGGATTATAAAAAGCACTTGTTGTAAGTAATTATGCATACATGAATAACACAAATACCACATAGGAGCAATGACAAATTACAATAACTGGAGTGTGCTAAATTTACACAAACATCAGGATGTGTACCTATGTGTGTGGATGAAGAATGAGTAAAGATGCTAATGAAATTCCATAAGAATGACTGAATCTGCAGCAACTTAGGTGGCAGAGGGTGAGTGATAGTGTCATTTATCAATGAGCTTATAACCAAGGATTGGTGCGAAACCAATTGTAGGAAAAGTTCCTTAATTTGTAAATTTGGTTTCTTACACAGACTCGACGAATGATCTTCGATATGGTCTTCAAACGATATTTTCCTTTTGGCGGATTTATTTTTAGTCTTCATATCGCATAGGCAATATGGGCTTAGGTAAATGCTTAATGGGAAGTGCAATTTTGACATAAGCAACACCAAGTGCGTAATGTAAGGGCCAATGTAGTTAAGTGCGTAATGTGAAGTGCAATTTTAACTTAAGCAACAGTAAGCGCATAATGTAAGGGGTGATGTATAACACCTCTATTTTTGACATATAGCAGCGGAAGCTAATTGGGGGTATTATTTCATAGTACAACAGTCATAATCATGCCTGCTCTTTCGAACATAGTTTTCAGTTCCTTCAGCATGTCATGTGCATTGTATTTCTCTAAAGTCCTTTAAAGATCTGGAGACATACTTGACAGCATAAGACATGCAACCTCTTGCTCAAGATTGACAGTCTCATAGTACTTGTCTATAGTGTCAGGGTCAACAGTTTCAGGATCAGGAGCGGGTCCAGTAGGTTGTTCCATAAACTTTATCTTTTTCTCATACATGAGAACAATCCTAAGATTGCGATACCAGTTTGTGAAATTCGAACCAGTGATTTTCTCCGCCAGGAGAATCGACCTGATAGTCGTATTGTTTGTGTTTTAGGCAGCAGCAGCCATCTACAAAAAATCCAAAGGTTCAAAAAATATTAGTATTTTTATCATAATCTCCTTAATAAAATAACTACCATGATTAAAAAATTAAACAATTACTTATTAAGTAGTCCAAAAGATCCAACTTGACGTTCTACCATTAATGCATTTGATCTACTAGAAATGGTAAACTCAAAAGGTAATCAGCGTGTGATAATTGCCAACATGTGCAACTCTTAGCCTTTATGGGGCACAAGGCATTATAATCCAGAATTACAATGTCAAGTAGCATGTTTAACCCCATCCAAAGCCATCGAGTCTCGAAGTTCTGAAACCACCTACTCGATATAAGTACGACCAAAACAAATTTCCATAAATTTACAGTCTCAAGTCTGACCATACGATTGTTATATTACCTTGTTTGCAAATTTACCTAAAACTGTTTTAGAGTAAAAATACAGCTTAAGTAATTTCATACTTGGATGACAAATGTCTTAATTTTATGGTAGAATTTGATAAAAACAATGTTACCAAAATTGTGTATAAGGAAGCATGCATACAACCTTATAACACTAGTTATTTTTAAAACCTTTCCATTTTTGTTTTAAAACTTTCTATAAATAGAAATCCCTACATTTTATAAATCACATGCCATTTATAAAATTAGGGTTGCCATGTTTACAACATTTTCAAGTATAAGTGATCTTACTACGGATAAGGTTAATTCCCCATGGGAAATAATCAAACCCTAGTAACGAATACGACATACTTAAAATATTGTTTAAAACGGTTTATGTAAAATTTGGGTATTCTTGCATTGTTCCGTCGCGGGTTCCCTTGCGGAAACCACTAAACCCCTGCGTTATAGAACGTTTGCAAGAAAATTACAAATTTACGTATATAGTCCATGATTTAGCAAAGTGTACATATCGATATATGATACAATAAGCATTTTAATCATATACTTTTATTCCATATTAATTTTGAAAATCAATATTTGCATAAATTTAAAAAAAAACGTCCACTAAAATAAACATGCAAAACATATTTACCAAGATATTAATTTTATACTAAACATAGAAACAAAGTACCAATAAAAACACTTTATTCAATAGAAGCTTCCCTACTTTTGCAAGTCACAAATAATACACGTAAAATTCTCATGCATACAAAACCACACCCGCTATGCATACAAATATATATAATATATATAAATATATTATATATATATATATATAGATAATAATATATATATATACTAATAAATATATATTATAATATCTAATATATATATATAAAATATATAAATTTATATTATTATATATATAATATATATATAAATATATAAATATATATATAAATATATATATATATAATATAAATTATATAAAATATATATTATAATATATATAGTATCTGTAATGCATGCGTGTGGTTTTGTATGCATGAGAATCTTACGTGAATTATTTGATTAATTGCAAAAGTAGGGAAGACTTTTGTTGAATAAATGCTTTAATTGCGTACATGATTCTTGTTTAGTATGATTAAAATTTGGTAAATACGTTTTGCATGTTTTATATAGTGGCGTTTTTTTTTTAATAAATTATGCAACAATGATTCAAATTAATATGGACTAAAAGTACATGATTAAAATGCTTATTGTATCATATATTGATATGTACACTTTGCTAAATCATGGACTATATACGTAAATTTGTAATTTTCTTGCAAACGTTCTATAACGCATGGGTTTAGTGGTTTCCGCAAGGGAACCCGCGACGGAACAATGGCACAAAAAAAATACCCAAATTTTTACATAAACCCGTTTTATAGACCAATATTTTAAGTATGTCGTATTCGTTACTAGGGTTTGATTATTTCCCATGGAGAATTAACCTTATCCGTAGTAAGATCACTTATACTTGAAAATGTGTAGAACATGGCCACCTAATTTTATAAATGGCATGTGATTTATAAAATGTAAGGATTTCTATTTATAGAAAAGTTTTAAAACGAAAATGGAAAGGTTTAAAAATAACAAGGTTATAAGGTTGTATGCATGCTTCCTTATACACAATTTTGGTAACATCAGTTTTTTTTTAAAAAAATCCAAAATTTTTCTACCATAAAATTAGAGGGCGGGGGGGGACAGGGAGACATTTGTCATCCAAGTATGAAATTACTATAAGCGTAATTTAACCATCTAAACCAGATTAGGTAAATTTGCAAACAAGGTAATATAACAATCGTATGGTCAGACCTGAGACTGTAAAATTATTGAATTTGTATTGGACGACTTATATCGAGTATGGTTGTTCAGAACTTCGACTCGAGGCATATGATGGGTTTAAACATGCTACTTGACATTGTAATTCTGGATTATAATGCCTTGTGCCCCATAAAGGCTAAGAGTTGCACATGTTTGCAATTATCACACGCTGATTACCTTTTGAGTTTACCATTTCTAGTAGATCAAATGCATTAATGGTAGAACGTCAAGTTGGATCTTAGACTCTAAGAAAATAAAATTGTTATTTTTTTAAACATGGGTAGTTAATTTTATAAGAGATTATTATAAAAAATACTAATATTTTTTGAACTTTTGATTGTTTTGTAGATGGCTGCTGCTGCCTAAAACACAAACAATACGACTATCAGGTCGATTCTCCTGGCGGAGAAACTCACTGGTTCGAATTTCACAAACTGGTATCGCAATCTTAGGATTGTTCTCATGTATGAGAAAAAGATAAAGTTTATGGAACAACCTACTGGACCCGCTCCTGATCCTGAAACTGTTGACCCTAACACTATAGACAAGTACTATGAGACTGTCAATCTTGAGCAAGAGGTTGCATGTCTTATGCTGTCAAGTATGTCTCCAGATCTTTAAAGGACTTTAGAGAAATACAATGCACATGACATGCTGAAGGAACTGAAAACTATGTTCGAAAGAGCAGGCTAAACATGAATTGTTTGAAACAGTTGAAGCATTCCACACTTGTAAACAGGAGGAAGGTCAATCAGTAAGCTCCTATCTCTTAAAGATGAAGAGCTACTTGGATACATTAGAACGCCTAGGATATGCTATGCCAAATGAACCTGGTGTGAGTCTTATTTTGAATTCTCTCAACAAGGACTATGATCAGTTCGTTCAGAACTATAACATGCATAGCATGGGGAAGACGATAGTTGAATTGCATGCTATGCTGAAACTCCATGAGAAAGGTATTCCAAAGAAGGCTGAAACTCCCGCTGTGTTAGCTATACGGGAAGGTAAGATCCAGAAGGACAAGAAAAAACCGCGAGGGGCAAAGGGTAAGGAAAAGGGAAAGGATAAGCTTGCTTATGCTCCCAAGCCCAAGATCCCACCGCCGCCTAAGAGAGATAATCCGACAAAGGACTTTGTCTGCCACCACTTCAAGGAGGTGGGTCATTGGAAGAGAAATTGTCTATCCTACCAAGCTGAGTTAAAGAAGAGAAAGAATGCTAGCGTGGCTAGTACTTCAGGTATATTCACTATAAAACTCTATGCTTTTCCTAATAAGACTTGGGTATATGATACGAGGTAGTGGTACTCATAAACTGTAATACCTTGCAGGGACCTTAGAGAAAAGCGAAAGTTGACACATGGAGCTTTAAGTCTAGTACATGGCAATGGAATGTGTGCAGCCGATTGAAGCAATTGAAGTTTAATTAATTCTTCCTATGGTTTAATAAGTGTATTAGACAACTTCATTTTGCACCTTCTATTACTAGGGGTGTTGTTTCAGTTTCTCGTTTGGTTAATAACGGTTATATTCATACATTTATGAATTATGGTATTTCTGTTTCAAAAGATAACGTGTTTTATTTTAATGCAATTCTAAGGGATGGTATTTATGGAACAGATATGCATAATCTTTATCCAAATGTTAGTTCTATGTTTAATGTTAGCAACAAAAGAGCCAAACATGCGTTGTACCTCTTCTATCAATGCACTGTTCGTCTAGAACATGATAAACAAGAACCATAGACAAAGCTTCAGTATGATGGGATCTTGTAATCCACTCACGATGAATCACTTGAGAAATGCAAGTCTTGTATATCTGGGAAGATGGCGCGCAAGCCTTTTTCACATCAAGTGAAAAGAGCTAAGGATCTATTAGGACTTATACAGACTGATGTATGTGGCCCTTTTAGAAATATGTCAAGAGAGGGTGCTAGTTACTTCATCACCTTTACAGATGATTTCAGTTGTTATGGTTATATTTACTTGATGAAACATAAACATGAGGTGTTTGAAACATTTAAGGTCTTTTAGAATGAAGTTGAAAATCAACTCGGTAAAAAGATAAAGGCGATTCGATCTGATTGAGGAGGCGAATACACGAGTCATGAGTTTGTTAATCACATGAAAAGTTATGGTATTGTATCCCAACTTACTCCACCTTATACACCACAACATAACGGGGTGTCTGAGAGGAGGAATCGAACTTTACTTGATATGGTTCGATCCATGATGAATCTAACAACTCTACCAAAATCCTTTTGGGGATATGCTCTCGAGTCTGCAGCTCGCATTCTCAATATGGTTCCAACCAAGAAGGTTAAAAGGATGCCTTATGAAATATGGCACGTGAAAGCTCCCAAGTTGTCCTACATAGGAGTTTGAGGTTGTGAGGCACTCGTGAAATAAGACACACTGACAAACTTGATCCTAGATCCATTAAGTGTATCTTTGTAGGATACCTAAAGGAAATGATGGGTTACTACTTCTACTATCCACTCGAGAACAAGATTTTTGTTGCTCGAAATGCTGAGTTCTTTGAGAATAGCCTCATGGTTACAAGAAGCGAGTGGGAGTTATGGACTTCTCGAATCAATGTAGAGTGACGGAGGACTTGATTTAATTCAAGAAGAAGATACACAACCTTCTGAAAAAACTAGCGAAATACATAATGAGGTCGCGCCTATCGAGGTCGAGCCCCGATGTGTCGTTGTGTGGTTTGTGATTTTATGTTTTCAAGTTTTAAATTTATATTTTGCTGACTTTACCAAAAACAACACTTTAACGGGCAGTGTACCCGGTCAGATGGGAGTTTCGTGGTAAGTAGGGTGTCGATCACTAAGAGTAAGAAACAATCTTTCAATTTATTAATATTTTGGATATCTAAGCATATATAGGTATATATATATATATATAGGTATATATGTACGTATATATACATATATACGTACGTATATATACATATATACATACGTATATATACATATATATACATACGTACATATACATACATACATACGTACATATACATACATGCGTACGTACATATACATACATACGTACGTACATATACATACATGCGTACGTACATATACATACATGCGTACGTACATATACATACATACGTACGTACATATACATACATACATACGTACATATACATACATATATACGTACATAATAATTGCTTAATACATATATAGTATATAACTAAAATATCAAATAATAAGAAGAGTAAGTATTCTGTAAGGTTTTTAGGAAAATTACTTTTAACCAAAGTAAAATCCAAAACCTTCCAGAGTCGTTTCCCGACGAGGCGTAAATTAAGAATCGTGATTAAGTTTGTGATCGCGTGATTTGAATGATCAAATTTTGATTTGGATTCTATTTCTACTAAAATAATGCAAAAAAAAACAAAGGCAAGCAACAATTAAAGCAAACATGAATTAAGCACGAAAACGTTAACCGGAATATAAAATCGAGCCTTAAAAACCTAAATTATAAATTTTTTAACCCTAACAATGCAAATTTATTTTTTTAAAGTCCTAAATGATTAAGAATAATTTTAGAAAAAAAGAATTATATTTTTTTGACTTTTATTTTATTTATTATGAATTAAAAACAGTTTTAATCTAAAAATATTATAAAAAATATTAAACTAATTTATAAAAATCTAAAAAAATTAAGAAAAGTGCTTTGAACAGTTAAAAACCTAAGAAAAATAAAATGAGTCTACCAGCTTATCTCAATAAGCTGGAAATAAGCCCAAAAGGGCTGATGGCTTATAAGGGAAAAACTCCCTTAAATACCAACTGGCCCAAGGATCTAACGAAAAAGACCCAAGGGCGCAGATGGTATTGTGTGGGAGTGTTAAGGTGTTGGCTATGAGAAGGGGGAGGTCACAGCTTCGAACCTTGTGGCTTCTCTTTTTGTAATTTTTTTTTCTTTTTTTAAAAAATCTAAAATATAAGCAAGAATAACAAACTTTAAAAAATGAACTTTTGACAAAACTTAAAAATAAGCTAGAAATAAGCTAATAAAAGGTGACAGACTTGGCTTTTAAGCTAAGTGACTATTTACTAAAACTGTTTGGTTTTTTAGACCTAATAAGCAACAAGGAAAACAAATAAGCTCAAAACAGATTATTTCTAAACCCTAATAAGCATAAAAGACTTAAAATAAGCAACTAAAATAAGCTAGAAAGCACTTAAAAAGATATTAAAGCAGATGACATAAAAAACAGTTTGAAATGAATTTTGACAAAATTTAAGCTAAGAATAAGATAAAATAGGCACAAGAAATATCAAATAAGTTGAAAATAGATGAACATCTAAACCTAATAAGCACTTGGGACAAGGAATAAGCAAATGCAATGAACTAAAAATCCTTAAAAAGCACTCAGGACAACATACATAAAAAACAGTTTAAAAAGGACTATGCACCAACTTTGAGCTAAGAATTAAGACTAAATAAGCACATTGATTAAGTTATAAAGTAGAAACAAATTAAGTCTAGACATTAATAAGCAGATGAAAGCAAAAATTAAGCAAATAGGATTAAAGAATAAGCTAGAAAAAGCAATGACAAAAAGATGTTTTAACTATGTTGTTGGTTTCTAAATGACAAATAGCTAATTACAGACCTCAAAATAAGCTAGCAAAAGAGTTTTAAAAGCTCAAATAGATTGAGCTTATAGCACAATGAGCTTGCGCTATGAAAATCAGATCCTAAAACTAATTTTAACTTATCTAAATTTATGATTTAAAAATGGCTTTTTAAAACTTTAAAGCTTAAACATACACATGACAGATTGAATACCAAATCCACAAGACTAAAGCACACTTAACCAACTTTTATCCTACTGCATTTTGACACAAAATGAAGCATAAACAAAACTTTAAAACAACTTTTGAGCAAAAATCAAATGTAAACAGTTTGAAAAAGTTTTAAGACCACATATTCTAAGAAGATATAGACAAAACCTTAAAACTTAATTTTAGACTTTAAAAACTTTTTAAAACTGATTAAATCAATTTAAAAGAGCTTGACAAAGTTTGGCTTGATGACCCAAAACAATTTTAACACTCTTTTGACCCATTTTAGCTCTTAACCCAAACACTCTTTTAAAGTCTCAAAATTCATTTTAAACTTGAAACAGACTTAGAAAACTTATAAAAACTCAAAACAGATTAAGCACAAGGTTAAATAAGCACAAGTAAGCAATTAAAACACTGAGATAAGCACTTAAAATAAGCAAACAAGAATAAGCAATTTAAAGCTATAATGAGAAAAGGAGAAAAGTACCTTGCCCTTTGCTCTAAACAAAGGCAAATAAGCTCTCAATGAGCTGATCTACAATCTCCACTTATCATAAAGAAAAGATGGTAAAAACCATATGCACTCACAGTTAGGCTATCACCAAAAAGCTAAACAGATTTTTTTGAGTGAAAACAACTTAAAACACTATAAGCTATGGAAAAGCTTATATTGCTTAAGTAAATAGCTTAAGTAAAAGATAACAAGAGCTTATAAGAGCTTAACAACATTTTTAAAACATAAACTTCATTAACTTGAAAACAGAATTTAACATAAAAACATAAATTTCATTAAACTTAAAAACTGAGTACAAGTCTTTAAAAGAAAGTACAATAAACTTAAATAAAAGACTTTATAAAAACTTAGAAAAAACTACATAAAAAAACTCCCTAAAAATGTGACAATGGTCCTCTCTTTATAGCCGGCTTGAGAAGCATCTAGGTTGTGGTCTTGTGCTTCTTTTGTGAGAGGAAAGGGAGTGCTCTCCAAGCAATTCAATCTCAGCCCTTGATTTCCCATGTGTGCTTCTTTGTGATTAATCATAACCCTTGATTCTTTGTCCTTGTTTATCAGCCAAGGGTCTTCATGAGATTGCCATGGGGGACAGTCTTCATCTGTGGTGGGGTTTTAAAGTGGGGTGTGAGTGGTTTTGTCGGGTTGCAGGGTAAAATAAAGGGGGAGGGTGAATAGTAACATTTGGGCTTTGGCTGGTTTTTGTGGTTTTGTTTATAACTGTTTGATTTGGGTTAACGGGTGTTAGGGGTTGGGGACTAACGGTGTAAAGGTTAAGGATTAATGGTGTAATGGATTAGGGACTAACTGTGTTAGTCCCCAAGGACTAACGGTGTAAATGTTTTAAACTGGATTAGGTTAAGTGTTGGCTAATAGGCTTTTGATCTTGGGCCGGTTTAGGATGGTTGTGGATTTGGACTTTTGATTTAATAGATAAGCTTAATGGGTTTTCTCGGCCCATTAACTTGGGTACGAGTTGGCCCATTTAAGATGCACATGTCTTCGGCTTCGATTTTTCATGCTCATTCCATTCTCGTGCTCGGTTTGTCAGTTTTGGCTTCATTTTTTGTCCTTTAGTAAATATCCGTTACATGCACAACACAAATAGCAAAACACACATATATTTGGCATTTTATGTCCGTTTTTGGTTATTTAGGCTCGTTTTTATAGGTAAAAGGTATGTGTAATTAAGCACATACCATTGAATTATCTAGGTCACCTGCTAGTCAACACGATTAATAAACCATTGGCAATATCCAATTAACTAGTTAAGCCCGAAGCGTATCCTAGACACAGACTTAGAAGGACAATATTTGTGTAACTATGATTCTAGATGTATAAATTACTATATGGAGAGCTATCCCGGACTCTAGATCTACTTGGTCCGTGTCACTAGATCCAGTTGAATGATAGGTCGCATACAAAAGCGCGTAAACAAGTATAAATTGATAAACATAAACAAGCATTCAACGATAAATCAAGAAATCGAGATAAACAAATACCAAACATTCAGATCTTCATAATAATGGCTAATACCCAAAGGTATTAGCCTTCAAACGTCATAATAAATACAAGAGTAATTATTTAGCCAAGGTAAACTAACCGAGTTAACGAATGATACCAAAAACTGAACGATTACTAAAGTATATGGAATTACACGATGTCTCCTATGGAATTGATAACATTGCTTGACCTCTTCTGCTCTTTTTCTCCTCTGAAAATTGACTTTTATGGTTTAGGTATCGAGAATATGATTTAGCACACTTAAAACTCGTTTTTGAGTTTTCTATTTATAAGGTCTGGAAGTCGGTTCGATACGGCGTATCCAAGGATTGGATACGGCATATTAGGGATTTCTTAGAGTAGGGACCACGCTTGATATCTTCCAGAATATTCACATACTATATCTTGCATACGGCGTATTGAATTGTCACACCCCGACAATGGCGGAAACTCGGGAATGCAACATAATGATCAATCATAACACAAGATACAAAATAGAGAAAACTACATTGCATAAACTCCAAGTGCTATGAAGACCATCAACCTTGAACAAACTCAAGTGATGTCCCAAATCGCAACTAAAATCCACAATCTCTTACAATTATTCAAATGCCCACACAGGGGACCATAATCCAAACTTATTCCAAAACATCTGAAACTAAAATCAAACAACAAGCAAGCAAGACTTCAAACGAAATTCCACACGGGATACTTCTAAGTCTGCTATCAATCACCAAACTACTCTTCTTTCACTTCACCTGAAAATGATACTCGAAAACGTCAACAATAATGTTGGTGAGCTCGTAGGTTTGACCTTAAACCCAAAAGTTGTGCCAATATTTCAACAGTGGACAATAGTGCTATATGACAATGAATATATGCAAACAACCTTAGCATCACCGCTAATCAATAACCATATGTCACTTACGCACCTAAAGGGCCTACCAGCTGGAGCACTAAAATTAGGGCAGGACCACACACAAACCTGGGTAGGCGTACCCATCCGCTCCAATAATCACACAAATACTGGGTAGGCGTACCCATCCGCTCCAAACAATCATACAACACATAATATTCACATAGCAGTCATAAGCACATATCTTGTCCCAAAAACAAAATCACATTTCGCACAGATCAATTCAAAACACATTTGAGTATCATTTTCCCCCAACGGAAAAACAGTAAAAAGTGGGGCTACGAGAACTCACCTCAAGCAAGTCTTTAGCAACCAAATCTCAATCACACAAGCAAATGCAACGACGTCCGCACACGACCTAGCCTAGTTAAAGGGTCTCAATTTAAATCATCAATTCAAAACAATCTTTCAAGTTGATGCATAGAGTTTAGACGCGTTGTACAATTACCCAAAATATTTTAGCGGTGTGATGATTGACGACTTAACTCCACAATCATATAAATCTCATTCCTCGATAATACATACTTATACTATTTAGCGTAAATAGATAAGTAATATAATAAATATTTATAATTATTAATTATAAATATATCTCGACAAGTCCATTCGGTACACCTTAGTCACTTCAAAATAATCATTATACGGTTGAAAATGAAACGTTTACTCATAATAAACACTTTAGAGAAGTTTCGAGAAAAATTATATTTTTCGTCTTTTAGTGAATTTATTAAATAAATAAAATAAAATAATTAAATATTATTTTATTATTTAAAATCAAAAATCATGTTTTTAAGAAATTTTCTAAGTATAAACTTTTTACGAAATTTCGACATGACTCGTACGTTTATACAACGTTTTCCAAGGTTTCAAACCTTATTTTCAACATTTTTCACAAATTCGACACTTTTTGACAAAATTCCAAAATCTCAATCGTTAACGCTTACCAACACGTTTTTCCCAAAATATCGTTCAATATCACTTCGTAAATACATTTTCACTTTCAAAAGTCCATCAAAATTCTCATAACTACTACATATCGCTTATTGGGCTCATTAGGACATATATAAGTCCAAAATACTATTTAAGTCCAAACCCAAATGTTGTTTAAATGAATAACCAAACACTAGAATCAACCCCAAATATTTATGTCTTCATGTTTTCTTGATCAAACTTCAAAAATTATAAGAGTGTGTGTGTTGTAGGTGCGAACGAACACAAGAGAGAAGGGAGAGGATATTTTTTAATTTTGAAAATGAACTATGTGTAAAAATGAGGATAAGGAAAGCATCTTTTGTACAATTTGGACAAGGTTATCTAAAATTAAGCCACCTTGTCTCCCTATTCTTCTTTTGACCGGCCATGGTATCCCATGGGGTCTCGGGCCTTTCTTTTCGTGTCGGGATCACTTAAATACTCGTAAAACTCAACCGTAAAATTTACCCCAAAGTTAATTAGCATTTTTATTCACTTTAAAAATACTTTTCCATTAACCTAGAGTATTTACACGATATATTTTCACCTAACACCCTTCAAAACTTATTTGGACATTAACGGACGTGTCAGACTCGTTTTTTGGCATTTCTCAAAATTCACGGGTCAAACCACCCGGAATACACATAACACAATAATACCTTCCAAAAGAGATTATTAATCACAATAAACCACAATTCATCATATATCTCATAAAATCACCACCGTCAACACGGTACAAAAATCTGAATAAACTGACAAAAGTCAAATAGTCAAAGGACTATAAATGAAATATTCAGAACACAAAAAGGGCAAAGGTTACATTCTACCCCCCTTAAAAGAATTTCATCCCCGAAATTCAACTACTAACATCACTAAACAAATGCGGGTATTTCAACTTCATCCGATCTTCACGTTCCCACGTGAATTCAGGGCCACGTTTCGAAATCTATCGAACCTTGACGATGGCAATCCTACTACGCTTCAACTTCTTAAACTCTTTTTCTAAAATTTCCAACCCAAAAAAAATGGCCCTTTAATTTTTTCCCTACAAAATTCACTTATGCAACAACTCGAATCTCATCCAAAGGCACTTGCAGTGTTGGATCAACCAAACACTTCTTAAGGTTCGACACGTGAAACGTGTTATGAACACCATTCAATTCCTCAGGCAAATCTAATCGATAGGCCACATAGCCTACTTTCTTAATAATCTCAAACGGTCCAACTAACTTAGGTGCTAACTTTCCCTTCTTCCCAAAGCATACCACACCTTTCCAAGGCAACACTTTGAGCAAGACATAGTCACCTACACTAAACTCTAGAGGCTTCCTCCTCTTATCAGCATAACCTTTCTGACGATCACGCGACCTTAAAGTCCTTAACCTTAACTTGCGAGATCTTCTCAGTAGATCTTGCACTAACCAGGTCCAATCAACCGACCTTCCTCCAACCATCAGCCCACATAATTGTCGAACGACACTTTCTACATACATGCCATCAAATGGAAGCACATCTCACACTAGAATGATAACTATTGTTATACGAAAACTCAACCAACAGAAGATGAACATCCCAACTTCCTCTGAAGTCCATGACGCACGATCTAAGCATGTCTTCTAAAGTCTGAATAGTACGCTCACTCTGACCATCAGTGTTAGGGTGATAAGCCATACTCATATCTAAACGAGTCCCTAATTCCTCTTGCATTGACTGCCAAAACCTCGATGTGAAACGACTATCACGATCTGATATAATCAAGATCGGCACATCATGTCTAGCAGCTATCTCATTCAAATACAATCTGGTCAACCTTTCCATCTTATAATTCTCACGCATAGGCAGAAAATAAGCATACTTAGTTAATCGGTCCATAATGACACATATTATGTCATCCACACTACTAGTCCTAGGCAACTTAGTCACAAAATCCATAGCTATCCCTTCCCATTTCCATACGAGAATCTCAGGTTGCTGGAGCAGGCCAGATGGCCTTTGATGCTCAGCCTTAACCTTCAGACAAGTCAAACACTTACTAACATATTCAGCTATATCCTTTTTCATTCCAGGCCACCAATACCTATCTCTCAAATCATAATACATCTTAACAACTCCTGGGTGTACAGAGTACTTCGACTTATGGGCTTCATCCATTATCAGGGTTCTCACCTCACCCTTCAAAGGTACCCATATTCGATCCAGGTAGTACAAAGTTCCATTACTTCTCTGTTCTATCATCTCATCTAAACCTTTCTGCAATACTGCAAACTCATCCACAGCCTCCTTCTGAGCCGCCAGTATCCTATCTTTGATACTCGACTGAAGGATCATATTCATAGCTCTAACTCTCTTAGGCTTTACTCTTTCCTTCCTACTTAGGGCATCAGCCACCACATTCGCCTTACTAGGATGGTAGCGAATTTCACAGTCATAATCACTAAACAACTCTATCCAGCGACGCTGTCACATATTCAACTCTTTCTGACTAAAGATATGCTGAAGACTCTTATGATCCGTATAGATGACACTCTTTGTCCCATACAGATAATGTCTCCAGACTAACCTTTTTGAGCAGTTCCAAGACTAACCTTAAATGTTCTACATGCTCCTCTTGAGTCTTAGAGTAGATTAAGATATCGTCTATAAACACTATCACAAACTTATCAAGATACGGCCTACAAACTCTATTCATCAAATCCATAAATATTGCTGGTGCATTAGTCAGACCAAAGGGCATTACAGTGAACTCGAAATGTCCATAACGAGTTCTAAACGCAGTCTTTGGTATGTCATCCTCGTGCACTCTCAGCTGATGGTATCCAGACCTAAGATCTATCTTCGAGAAAAACTGCGACCCTTGTAGTTGATCAAATAGATCATCAATTCTAGGAAGCGGATAACGATTCTTAACGGTCAACTTGTTCAATTCTCTATAATCAATGCACATCCTAAAAGAACCATCCTTTTTCTTAACAAACAATATCGGCGCTCCCCAAGGCGACGAACTTGGTCGAATGAAACCTTTGTCTTGGAGTTCCTTGAGTTGTCCAGACAACTCCTCCATTTCAAAAGGTGCCAAACGATAAGGAGACTTTGCTACCGGCGTTGCTCTAGGGATTAACTGAATTCAAACCTCAATTTTCCCGAATAGGCGGTAATCCAGATAGATCATCCGGGAATACCTTAGGAAAATCTCTAACCACAACAATCTCTTCTTGTTTCTTATCACTAGCCTTAGCACTCATCAACAATCTCGCTTTCTCTTTCGGTCTCTCTCCTACTACTCTAAGCACCTTGCCATCCGGTAGTGGTATCCTCACTACCTTCTCATGGCAAATTATTTCAGCCTTATAATTAGACAACCAATCCATACCTATAATCACATCAAAACTCCCATGTCCAAAAGGTATCAAATCGATGTCAAAGACATGACCCTCGATTTCTAGTTTACAACCCTTAATAACCTTATCAATCTCTACTAGCTGCCCGCTAGCTATCTCAATCTCATATCTGAAACCTAAGTCGCTGGGCTCTAAGCCTAACAAAGGTATAAAAGTAGTAGAAACAAAACTATAGTCGGCACCAGAGTCAAATAAGGTAGTGGCAAAATGATCGTTCAAAGTAAACGTACCCGTCACAATGTTCGGATCCTGGCGAGCTTCCTCTGCTCCCAACATGAATGCCCTACCCCTAGCCTGGTTCCCTTGGTTTCCACGACCCTGACCCCCGTTATTAGCAGCAACTTGATTTGGACGATTTCCTTCCGGTTCTTGTGCTCTATTCAATCTAGGGCAAGCTGACCTGACATGGTCGGTACTACCACACTCATAACATGCTCTAACAGTTGGGTTTCTAGCATTGACAGGATTCACATTCCTCGGCACACCTCTACAATCCTTTGCCAAATGACCCGGGCGGTTACAGTTGAAGCATGTGCGACAAGGTCCTCCGGGTGCATGGTAGGAGTTGCAGGTGGTACACTTGGACCAAGTACCCATATTCTCTCTTCCTACAGGGTTTACAGTAGTAGCAAAAACATTCCCAGTCCTAGTCCTCTTATTGTCATCCCTACCATTCTTATCCTTGCTAGTTTCCCCCACATTTCCTCTTTTCTCAACTTTCTTAATTGATCCATTTCTCACAGCCTCATCGGTCAGTGCACCAGAAATCTACACAGCCTTCTGTATAGTCTTTGGCTCCGTTGCTGCCACCATCCCACGGATTTGTGGAGCAAGGCCATACACATACCTCTCAATCATCCTACTCTCAGGAGTTACCAAATGAGGAACTAACCTCGCCAACTCATGAAACCTATCAGTATACGCAGCATGGCCAGCCCCGACCATGGCGTGATTCCACAACTCAGATTCCAACTTTTGCATCTCATGACTAGGACAAAACTCTTGTATCATCATAAACTTAAAGTCATTCCATGACATACTAACAGCAACTTCCCGGCTTAGCGTACGGATCTGAGAGTTCCACCACGTTAAAGCCTTACCCACAAATAAACCAACAGTGTATTTCACTTTTTGGTCATTACTACAACCACTCATATCCAGTACGTTCTCCATTTTCTTAATCCAACGAGTAAGAATTACAACACCTCTTTTACCATCATATTCCTTGGGGTTACAAGCTAAGAACTTATATGAATAACCTACCCGGTTTCCATTTACTAACACATTCCCCACGTTTTCCTGAACGTTCTCATTAACCACATTACCATTGTGATTTCCAACATTTCCTCGGTTACTAACCTGAGCTAGCATGGCAGGTAAGAGGTTCTGCAATTGCTGGGCAATGATCGTTGAGAAGTCGAGTGCACCCCCATTGGCTCCCTTTGTATTCCCATTGACTCACTCTACACCCCCATTAGCTCCCAAACCCTGGTTATTTCCTTGACCATTCAATTCATCAACACGCTCATCATTACCTTCCCTGGGTCTTCTACCCCTTCCACCTCTACCAACCCGTTCCCCCTCCTGGTGATTTGGCAGCAGGCCGGCCAGCACTTTAGGTCCTCATCCTTGGCGGCATTATCTATACGAGGGAGAACATGGGCAACGTTAGGTAAGTGGGAAGACTCACACATATATATAGAATATCTTACTATATATAACCAGATATACACGTAACTCCACCCTACGGTGTCAACATCGATTTGTGTGAACAACATTATCAAGTATGAGTGAGTTGTGATACGCTTATAACTACGTTGGCCACCGTACTTATATTCGCATCCTTTCCCATTCATATCCAATATTGAGCCCACCCATTTCAATGACTGACATAACTAAGGCACCAAACCGCGAACACACAAAGGCACACAAAAGCGGAACACCGCGCACATAGATCCTATACGCAACTAGACGACGGATCTTAGGTTATAGTCTAGGCCAAACCACCTAGTTCTCTATAACCTTGGCTCTGATTACCAATCTGTCACACCCCGACAATGGCGGAAACTCGGGAATGCAACATAATGATCAATCATAACACAAGATACAAAATAGAGAAAACTACATTGCATAAACTCCAAGTGCTATGCAGACCATCAACCTCGAACAACCTCAAGTGATGTCCCAAATCACAACCAAAATCCACAATCTCTTACAACTATTCATATGCCCACATAGGGGGCCATAATCCAAACTTAATCCAAAACATCCAAATACTAGAATCAAACAACAAGCAAGCAAGACTTCAAACTAAATTCCACACATGATACTTCTAAGTCTGCTATCCCAATCAACAAACTACTCTTCTTTCACTTTACCTGAAAATGATACTCGAAAACATCAACAATAATATTGGTGAGCTCGTAGGTTTGACCTTAAACCCAAAAGTTGTGCCAATATTTCAACAGTGGACAATAGTGCTATATGACAGTGAATATATGCTAACAATCCAAGACATAGCATCCCCGCTAGTCAATCATAATATGTCACTTATGCACCTAAAGGGCCTACCAGCTGGAGCACTAATATTAGGGTAGGACCTCATACAAACTTGGGTAGGCGTACCCATCCGCTCCCCTGGGTAGGCGTACCCATTCGATCCAATAATCTCACAAATACTGGGTAGGCGTAACCATCCGATCCAAACAATGACATAATATTCACATAGCAGTCATAAGCACATATCTTGTCCCAAAAACAAAACCACATTTCGCACAGATCAATTTAAAACTTTCAAAAAATTTGGTATCATCTTTCCCCCAACGGAAAAAACCAAGTAAACGTAGGGCTTCGAAAATCACTCAAGCAAGTCTTTAGAACCCAATCTCAATCACACAAGCAATGCCACGACGCTACCCACACGACCTTGTTCTGTTAATGTCAATTATTCATACATTTCAAAACAATTCTTCCGTTCTGATGAATTGAGTTTAGACGGGTACAATTCCCACCAACAATTTAGTGGTGTGATGGTTTGAGAGATCTTTAACTCCACTATCTATCAATCTCATTCCTCGATTAATATATACTTGTATACTATTAGCGATAAATAGATAAGTAATAATAATAAATATTTATAATTATTAATTTATATATTTTATCTCGACAAGTCAATTCGGTAGACCTTTAGTTATCATAATAATCATTTACGGTGAAATTTGAAAACTGAAATAGTTTAATCAAAAATAAACACTTTAGGAGTTTTGAGGAGAAATTTATATTTTTGTCTTTAGTGAATTTATTAAATAAAATAAATAACATATTAATAATATTATTTTATTATTTAAAATCAAAATACGTTTTTAAGAAATTTTCTAAGTATAAACTTTTTACGAAAATTCGACATGACTTCGTACGTTTATTTCAACGTTTTCAAGGTTACAAACATTATTTTTAATATTTTTTCCAAAATCGAACTTTTCTCAACAAATTTTAAAATCTCAATCGTTAACGGCTTAACAACAGTTTTCCCAAAATATCAATCAATATCACTTCGTAAATACATTTCCACTTTCAAAAGTCTATCAAAATTCTCATAACTAATACATATCGCTTATTGGGTTTTAAGGCCCAACAAGGGTCCATTAGGACATATATAAGTCCAAAATACTATTCAAGTCCAAAACCAAGGTCCATTTACATATATAAGTATATACATATATGTAGAAAATAATCTGGACCACAATAAGCCCTCCTATTAAGCCACGACTTAAATGGACTTATTGGGCCGTGAGCCCGTATGCTCAAAATTACGTATATTAAGCTTAAAATAAGCTAGTAAGCTACGTATCGCATTTGGTTACTACCATAAGCCTCAAAAATTAGTCACAAACATATGCCCATAACACAAAATAATCAAAATATCTTTCCTATGTGATTTTTGGGAATCATCGTGGTTAAGCCCAAAATAAGCCAAGAAATAGCTTAAAAACCAAGTTTGAATAAAGCCATACAAGTACTATCAAAAAATAAGCCATTTTAGCTATATTATAATTATTAATATCTCGACAGACATCAAAACTACAAAAAACCCTCTTTTTCCTTTCTCTTTTACACGAACAAACACCCCTTTTTTCTTTCGTTTCGGCTTCCAAAAATTAATTTTACAACGGGATCAACTTGTACAACAAACATCTATGCATCAAAATCAACCCAAAAGAACAAAGAAATTTAAATTAAAAACTTACAAGATAAATAAAAAAAAAAAAAAAATATTTTTCTCAACTTTGTGAGATTTCGGACACGAATGGACAATCAAAACGTTGTTTAAATGAATAAACCAACACTAGAATTCAACCCTAAATATTTCATGTCTTCATGTGATCATACCTTCAAAAAATATGATGAGTGTGTGTGTTGTAGGTGGCGACGAACACAAAAGAGAAGGGTAGGATATTTTTTTTAATTTTAAAAATGAATATGTGTAAAAATGAGGATAGGAAAGATCTTATATACAATTTAGGACAAGGTTAGCAAAAACTAAGCCACCTTGTCCTAGTCTTCTTTTGGAACCGGCCATGGTATCCCATGGGGTTCTCAGGGCTTTTTTTTCGTGTCCGGGTTCTTCTTAAATACTCATAAAACTCAACCGTAAAATTTACCCCAAAGTTAATTAGCATTTTTATTCACTTAAAAAATACTTTTCCATTAACCTAGAGTATTCACGTGACATATTTTCACTTTAAACCCTTTAAAACTTTAATTTGGACATTAACGTACGTGCCAGGACTCGTTTTCGGCATTTCTTTCAAAAATTCACGCCAGTGTTAAAAACACCCGGAATACACATAAACACATAACACCTTCCAAAAGGGATTATTATTCAAAATAAAAACCTCAAAATCATCACACAATCTCAATACAAATCACCACGTAACACTGTAACAGAATCTGAATAAATTGACAACAGTCAAATAGTCAAAGGACTATAAATGAAATATTCAAAACACAAAAAGGGCAGAGGTTACAAATCCCTATCCTAATCCCTATAGTCGATCGCCCACCCCCTCCTTTTCTACTATTTTTTTAATTATTAATTAACTAATTTTCTTTATTACCTTAAGTTTTCATAAAAACCTAAGCTAATTTGGGTAAACCTTTTTACATAACCGCTACTTACTAAACTTTCTAAAAATAACTTTTCATTTCACATTTCACTTTCTATATTTAGAAAGTCTACTATAACTATCCAAATTTCACTCACTTCACTTATTTCCAACACGATACATTTCCCATAAACGCTTAACACAAAATCATCCAACTATTAACGTAGCATTACACGCAATACGCCCTACCTTTCCATTATCACTATACGTGAACAAATGGAATACTCATCACCAAACACAAACGCACTCAAAATGAGATGATCATACAACTCAAAATGATTTCATGCACCTATTCAAACCACTTAGCACACATATATAACACATAGCACACAAGGAATCAGACAAAACAAACTCTTAGCCATTCCTAAAGGTATCACTAACCTGATTAAATCACAGATGTCACAGTATCCCCTCCTTGAGGAAATCTCGTCCTGAGATTTAACTAGCAGGCTCAACAACCCGGTCCACGAACAACTGTGGATACTTAATCCTTATCTGGTCTTCGTGTTCCCAAGTAAACTTAGGACCACGTTTCGAATTCCATCTAACTTTCACAAGTGCTATTTTCCTACGTTTTAACTTCTTAATTTTTCGATCCATAATCTCTATAGGTTCCTTGACAAAACGAAGTGTCTTGTCGACCTTTATCTCATCCAATGGCACATGCAAACTAGCATCCGCCAGACACTTCTTTAGATTTGACACATGAAAGGTGTCATGCACGCTATTCAACTCCTCTGGTAACCTCAACCTATAAGCTACAAGGCCAATCCTTTCAAGGATATCAAGCGGTCCTACATATCTCGGTGCTAATTTACCCTTCTTTCTAAAATGCACTACGCCCTTCCAAGGCGACACCCTTAATAATACTCGATCACCCACCTCAAACTCTAATGGTCTATGTCTCTTATCTACATAGCTCTTTTGGCGATCTCTCGCCGCTTTGAGCTTTTCCTTTACCAATACCACTTTATTTGTCGTCTCTAGTACTAACTCAGGTCCAATCAAACTGCCCTCTCCAATCTATGCCCATAACACATGCAACCTACACTTCCTACCATACAAGGCCTTCAAACGGCGGCACATGAGAATGCTCGAGTGTAACTGTTGTTGTAGGAAAACTTAAAAGCTACAATGGTAGATGAAATCCCAACTACCCCAAAATATCCTATAACACGCCATTACAAATCCTTCAAAGTCTGAATTGTACGAGACTTTGTCCATCTCGTATTCTGAGGATGATAAGCAGTACTTATATCTAATCTTGTCCCTAACGTTTTCTGTACCGTTTTCCAAAAGTGTGAAGAAAATTGCCCATCTCAATCCGAAATAATCGACACGAGCACTCCATGTCGTGCCACAATTTCATTAATATACAATCTCGCCAAATTCTTCGTACTAAGTCTGTCGACTATTACCCATATCGCGTCATGCCCACTTCTTGACCTAGAAAACTTGGTATAAGATCCATAGTGATCTTATCCCATGATAACGCCTAAATTATACATCTTTTCAGTGGCGTTATTTACAATTATTTGATCATTTCTCGTGAACTTTTGGTACTTAATCAAGTATATTTGATATTATAAGGGTTTTTTTTTTTTCTTTTTTTCCCCCAAATGATATGTGTCGTGGAGAATACGATAGTTTACAGAAGAATTAAAGCTTATTAACGGAAGTAATAAGGAGATAAGGATCTCCCGACACCTGTTCACTGTTTTGGCCATAACTCGGTCATACAACTCGTTTTGTTGGTTCAAAAGTTGGCACGCGGAAGTTGAATTAAAATTATCTACAACTTTGAGAAAATGCCATTTGCTGTAAATGTCCCAAGTGCGGCGCACAATCCAAAAAGTACGGCGCACTTCTGGACGTTTTTATGAAGAATTAAATGTCATTAATTGGGACAACATTTACACCCTAGTGGCCGACACTTGGCCCCGAGATAGCTTTATAAGGCCCTTTTGCTTACTCATATCTCAACTACTCACAACAAACTTCCATTTCGGTTGGGGAACCCTTTAGAAAGGGTGTTTTTCGTGATAAAGGGCTATGAACCTTTGATCCAAAATCACATTGTAAAACACAATTCATAACCCCATTAGAATTTAATGTTCTTCTTGCAGAAGTTGTATAGTCTTGGTTGAAGTTCATCATTGTTCTTAGGTTTCGATCCATCGAAGAGGCATAGTTATAGTGTTATTTCGAATCTACAACCGATTGTGACAGAATTGTTCATAGTTTCCAAATTTTGCTTTGAATATAATAAAGTTGGTCTTGGGATATTTTCGATAATTATCTATACTTTTTGCTCTTGAATGGCTTGAATTTGTTACTCTTTTGAATATGATCTTTATTGAATTCATGATAAATGTTATGTGTTTTGTTACTTTGATTATGGAGTAGTAATCTTATGTTTGTTTGAGCATAATATGATCTTTGATATGGAGCGTTTGGATATGTGTTTATTGAATTGGTAAAACATATTTTATACAAGAATATAGGCCGAAAGGGTTCTTTTATATATGTGTTTAATCATTTTGGTTATAATAACTTATAAAGGCCGAAATAATTTGTTGTTATTAATCGATATAATCACTTGTTATATTTAAAGGCCGAAAGGATTTGTAACTTGTGATATCTTTACTCTCTAAACTTATAAACACTATTCTAAACACATCATTATCTTAGTGATCATTGCCTAAACAAACATACTTTAATCATTTGCTTGAATCATCCTTTTATTGCTTTCATTGCAATAGTCAATTTATGAACGTTTTGGTTAATTTGATCTGTGACAATGTTATTAACCTTAGCACCTTAATTACAAATTGTGAAAACTTCAATTCTCGTAGAACGACATGAGATCTTCCTAAAGCTTCATACCTATACACGAACGGGTATACTTCCCGAGTGTTGTGTTTTTAGTAAAAAATCAGTATTTCTAGTATTATAAATTTAAATCTTGGAAAACACACATCAAAGTCTTTGGCGCCGTTGCCGGAGAATTGTTTAAGTTGTTATCAGTTTGTTGCTTGTTATCAGTTTTTGGCGCCACTGCCGGGGAATTGTTTTATTTCATAAAAAATTTCAAACTCGCCGTACCGTTTTCTTGCAAACGGAACCCAAAAATTGTTTTTTCTTCAGGAAGTACGCCGCACATCTTATTTGGTTTTTGCGCCGGGTTTTCATGTCCATGTAAACCAAAAAGTACGCTCACGTTTTGCTAGATTTTTCAAAACAGAATTTTGTTTTCAAAAACTCAAAACCAAAACCCCCAAATCTGCTAGTCTTAGGTTCTAATAATCATTTGGACTATGTTATTTTATCTGATTTATGCCTTGTGTATTTTGTATTATCTTGTTTTATCATAATATTCGAAAAAAAAACACAAACATTTCCAGAAAAGTCAGGGCAAAAAAAACATTCTAAGTACGCCGCACTATAAAAAAATATATTTTTTATTTTTCCATATTTGCTATATATAGAATTAAAATTATTATATACCTATATATATATATATAAATATATAGATATATATATATTATATTTATTATTTATATATATAAATCCAATAAAATAAAAAATTAAAAAAACTAAAAAATAATTACTTTATTTTGAATATTATCCTATTAGCCTTAACTATATATATAAAAATGTCTTTTTGCAAAATGCTTAACGTATGTATAAATCCCCTATCTTTCGGAAAACAACTTGTAAGTCTAATATACAAATTAAATAAAAACTTAATAAAAAAGAATCCTTGTAAACTTATACCGAAAAGCATTCGTCGTGACTCGATCATTCAAATTCATCAACTCAAATTTACCATTATGGGACTTTATCATTATAATTTACCTGAAGAGGATGGTCGTACCTGAGAACTCCAAATTTACCGATCCTAAGAAATAATAATTCTCGATCCTGATGATTAGCCTATGTGGGAAAGTGCTAAGACTGTAGCTCCGACTCCTAATTCTGCCATTATTTCAACTCGATGTTGATGACAACTTTGTTATCAATAGTACCCACTTGAAAAATGTTTTTGGAAAATTAAATTCGATGGTTATCCGCGGGCCGATCCGCATGACCACATCCGTGAATTTCTCTCAATCTGCAACATGTTCAGATACGGTGGAAAGTCAGAAGTAAAGCTGGTTGAAGCTTTTGATATTTCCTATTTTACCTTGTGCGATAAAGCTAAAATGGTGTAATGAACTTAATGACAGGTGTCACAATTATAACATGTTAGGGATCAAAAGAGAAAAGGCTTTTTACACAGATTCTTTTCTTTCGTGATTTAACAGTCTTATACTTGAAATCAAAAATTTCTCTCAACTCGTATGTGAAAGTCTTACGAGTTGGGTTAAGCCTTGAAGAGATGGCTCGTAATGGCATGGGCACGGTCTGAGAGGGAGAGCTCATTATTCAAATATTCTATCACGGTCTAGACGAACCCACTCAAGGAATCCTGGACATAACTGCTGGAGGAATCTTCCTCTATAAAACTCCAAATGAAGCTTTTCAATTTCTTAATGACAAGGTCCTTTTCGAACATGATTGGCCCATTAAATCTAAAAACAAACATCATCAAAAATCTATTGCTTTTGCCAATAGAAGTAATAGTAATAAGGATATTTATCAGTTAAGGAAAAAAAATGAAGGCTATGGATTCTCAAATTATAAGCTTAAATGAAGAATTGCAAGATATACGTAACAAATACAATGAGCTTAGAGAGGGAAACGCTTCTAAAAACCACCTGAACGATGACACGCCGATGTGTGAACGTCATGAAGCCAATTACATCCAATCTGAAGATTATCAAAACCGAAATTCTTATGATTCGTTTTCTCACCAATCCCTTCATGATCCTAATGATTCTGAGAAATCGCTTACAGAATTAAACAATGATGTGAGAAATGATCTCGAAGATTTCAAAAGACGTATCCGTAGCATGAGAACTGTTCATTGGAAACTCTATGACAGCGACGATCGTAAAACTACCGGTGTTTTACCCAACAAAAAGTCTAAAACCGTCAACCAAGAGCCTCAAACTAAAACAGATCTTGAAAAATCAATCACAAAATTCTTGGATGGTCAAAGAGTTACAAATATGTTTTTCAAAAACAATGTTAACGATATGATTTTAAAGATGAAGCAAAATGAAAAGAATTTCCAAACTAAAATTAAAAATATGGAAAGAAAAATAGATGAGTGGGAGAAGTCTCAAAACATCTCTTTAGAACAAACCAATAGGACTGACCCACCTCCTCCTCAAGCTCACACCGAGCATGTGAATGCCGTATTCACCGGGAGTGGAAAGTCCGATTATTCTCCGAAAAATCTAAAAGATCCACCACCTTCTATCATCGTTAACAATAAAATCAAAAAAGACCGCCCAATTAAGACATCAAAAAAGGGCTATCACGTGGTAAAAACAAAAGAATATCCATTCCGTGAATATATTCCAAAAATACCATATCCTCAAGCTTTAAGAGTGGATCATTCCCACTTAAACCGTATCATTAAGGAATCTTAAATCGAGTTAAGTATAGTAATAATAATAATAGTAGTAATAGTAAATAAATATAAAACCTATAAAAAAACTAATATATATATATATATATATATATATATAACAAAAATCTTTGCAGTCTTTAAGTATGTCACGCATTCGGCCGGTGTGTCGCGTATCTCGATTTCTGCATCCAAAAAGAAATTTTTCGAACTTTGTGGGTGTGTTCGCTGGAAACCCTCACGAGACTATAACTCGTCCACTCGGGCCACCGAGGGGTTTAAAGGCTTGTTGCATACGCTAAATGCAACCGTGGTGCCTACGAAAGTGCGCTTTTGTATTTAATGTTTTTTGTAGTTGTGTTTATTTTGCAGATTAAATAAAAACAGGTGGAGCTTGGATTGGTGGTTGGCATTTTACACATGGAGACTTATATAATTGGAATATTATTTTACATGTGGTAGAATACACATGTTTGGCGCTTCGTTTCGCGCCATATCCTTCATAATTCAGCCAAGCACTTATGAGCCCCGGGAAGTTTCAATTTTACGCATAATGCTTTACTTAAGTGTGAAGGAGTTCTCGCTCCTTACAAAAAAAAGAACGTAATGGAATCACTCAAGGATAGCTCCAACGTAGCTATGTCTCGTTATGTCTCGGGAAGTACCGTTTTCCCTTAATTTTCCCTATTTTCTATATTTATCAGTTCTCACATTGAGGGCAATGTTCAACGTAAGTGTGGTGGAGTAGCAAATAGGAAAAATTAATCGTGTCCCTCCATGTTTGCCCTGCAATCTGGCCACATCTTTCAACTGATATTTTCTAGAAAATTTAAAATTTTAAAAATTTATATATTACTTTCCTTTCAAAATTAAAAATGCATACGCTTAGTAAGGCAAATCCAACCGGATTGACATTTTAACTAGCACAAAATCAACCTACTTAAATTATAAGGTTCGCCTCTTGATCTTAAGGAATTCGGGTATCCATCTTTGATACCCAAGATAATTTTTGCCTTTAGCTTGTTCGAGTTAGGGTTGAATGCAGTCATATGTGTCTATTTTGTCGTTACGGATGTGTACGTATGGTCTTTGTCGCCTTTTCTGGAGCATTGGTATTGGTATAAAGTTATATGAGTGGGCCGGTAATTTAATAGCTCCAGAACTTGTGCTTGATCATCATTTACTATACCGCAGTGAGGTTAATTTATAAACAAAGTCGTATAATAAGAGGTGAAATAAATCCCTATGCAATCATGTATCTGCAGCACTCGCTTTTAGTGTTGAGATCCCCAATGTATCCCTAGCAAAAATAATGTGCTAAATGAAGAAGAAGTTTTGTGCCAGCCTTAGTTATCACAGTATTTGAAAAAAAAAAGAGAAAAGAAAGAGGAAATAAAAGTTTAAAGTATAAGGCAAAGTTCTGGCACATGAAATCAAGTATCTGCTATTCATCCTCATCATTATCACATTTTCCCTCTTTGAGATTTCTGTGCTCACGCCGCAACGGGCATGTTTATATGTCTAGTACAAGCAATGTAGCGACCATAGATTATGTTGTGCAATGAGTGAATTCACAAATATAAAAACCCTATCTGGGTGACTCGTGGAATTCAAAATAAAACTTTCCCTAAGTGAGGGTACTCTGATATATGTCTATGCCTGAAAAGTTATAAAACTGGTAAACACTTGTTAATGCTAAAATGAATTTTTCTCCATGTCACGATAAATGATTTTGTTTTCTCGCTTTAATTGCTTGAGGGCAAGCAATAGCTAAGTGTGGAGGGATTTGATAATGCCTAAATTATACATGTTTTCGGCGGCGTTATTTGAATTTATTTGATCATTTCTCATGAACTTTCAGTACTTAATCAAGTATATTTGCTATTATATGTTCTAGGTATGTGTCGTGGAAGAAAACGAAAGAATACACAAAGATAAGAAGCTTAAACGAAGAAGTAAACTCAAGATAAAGATCCCCCGACACCTGTCCACTGTTTTGGCCATAACTGGAGCATACGAACTCGGATTGAGTTGATTCAAGCGGCCACGGAAAGAGAATTCAATTATCTACAACCATGAAAAAGGCCAACTGCTGAGATATTACCAAAATAGCCGGTTTTACAAATGAGTACAACATACTTTATGAAGATTCATTTAATTCACGAATCTGGTCCAAAATCCATCCACATACATCTCCAACTTGGTCCCCAAGTTATCTCTAGCCTATAAATACCTCCCTATGATGCCTTGGACGAAATCATCTCATCATATTATTCTTCACTTTACAAATCTCAAGAAGAAAAATGCCAAGTACGGCGCACTTTTCCCTTGTGCGCAGCACTTTGAGCGAGTCCCTAAAACCAGCGCACATATTGTAGTGCGCCGCACTTTTGTTCAAACTTCCCAAAGAAACGGTTAAGTCCCAATAAATGCTGAGTGCATTAACTCCCTAAGTGCGTCGTACTTTTTCTCAAGTGCGCCGCACTTCTACCCGAAATCAGCCTATAAATAGAGAAGGATTTCTCTCATTTTACACACATCCAACACAAATCATCCCACTTAGTGTGGAACACTTAGGAAAGGTGTTGGCTTGAAAAACCTTTGATCCAAACCACCCTTCAAACCACCATCACCACCACCACTAGAATCAAAGTAAGGAGGGGTTCCTTGAAGTAGTTGGATAGTCTGGTTGATGTTCATCATTGTTTTAGTTTTTGATCCATCAAAGGGCATAGTTGTAGTGTTATTTCAAAATTTATAAGCAATTGTGAGAATTGGTTATAGTTTTCAAGATTTTGGTTTGTATATAATTAAGTGTTCTGGGAAATATCTTGTGAAATCACCATACTTGCTCTTGGAATAAAACTGGTATGAACGTGTTCCTCTTTTGAATTTATTCCGTGTTGACTTCCATGATGATGTTGTGTTTTGTTACTTTGAATATGGTGTAGTATTCTTATGTTTGTTTGAGCATAAGTGATTTGGATCTGAGCTTTTGGATATGTGTTATTGAATTGGTTAAAAAACATATTTATATAAGAATATAGGCGAAAGGGTATTCTTTATATATGGTTTAATCTCTTTGCCACTTAAAAAATATATTGGTTATAATAACTTATAAAGGCCGAAAGGATTTGTTGTTATTAATCGATATAATCACTAGTTATATTTAAAGGCCGAAATGATTTATAACTTGTGATAACTCTATTTTAAACACTATTCCAAACACATCATTATCTAAGTGATCATTGCCTAAACAAACGTACTTTAATTATTTGATTGAATCATCCTTTTATTGCTTTCTTTGCATTATTCGATATATGCTCGTCTTGGTTAATTTGATCCGTGACAATCTTATTAACCTTAGCACCTTAATTACAAATTGTGAAAACTTTAATTCCCATGGAACGACCTGGACTTACCTAAAAGTTATACTATACATGAACGGGTATACTTCCCGAGTGTTATGTTTTTAGTAAAAATCGGTATTTCTAGTATTATAAAATTGAAACTTGGAAAACACACATCACCATTGATCTTGGGTTAGGGTTCTTCGGATTAGTTTTTGATCTGGTGAATTGGGAATAAATGAGGCGAGGTATTGACTGGGAGTTATAAGGTGGATTTTGGCGAGAAATGGGTGGGTTAAGAAGTAAGGTAACACTGTTAACCTTGTGGTATTATTAATGTGAACGGACGAAATTGCCCTTGAAGAAACGAAAACATAACAAAAAATAGATGGAAAAAAGTCAAAGGACCGGTCAACTCCTTTTGGTCAACTACAGGGACGTCTAGTGTAATTATTGCCTTTTATTATGAGACATGCAATTTGGGCATAACCACAAGGACCAAACATGTAATTAACTCTTGTTATTATCGATTTAAAAAAATAAATATTTTTATAATATATTTCTCTCTCCTACATAAAAAAACCCCCCCCCCCCCTTTCTGAACCAAATGGTTGACGAGCTTACCAACATAGGGTATCATTGGCATACAATCCCTTTCGTCTATCTTTCATAGTTTGATAGCAAGCGCGTTTAAAAATATTTTATTTTAGATATTTGTTTATTACGGGAACAAAGGGCTAAATGATGTTTCATATCTGTCAAAATTTTAGGTCATTGCATATCCTTAACAATTGCATATCGTTGCAAAATTCATTGCTAGTTTAAAACCTATGCACTTCAATTAGCAAAATTATTCCGTTACAAACTCGTACAAAATATTATTCCCTTGAAAGTTCCTTGTAATATCAACAGTAGTAAAAGCGTAGCAAAACTGTTGGAATTTGTTTCGTTGCAAAAACGGTTAACTTAAAACGGATTTTCCGTCGTTCGGAGACTCTTGCAAATTTTTGTCAACCGTTAGAAATCCGTAGCAATTTATATTTGCATAGAGCATTTATGCTATGGTAGGAATTTGTTAATCCGTTGCAAATGTCAATTTACAATAGATTCCTACCTTAGCATTAGCCCAGCTGTGTTGTAGTTATTTTCGAGTCGAGTTCGAGCTTCAAAATTCTAACTCATGAAACTTGCGAGCCTTGTTGAAACTCAATTACATTACATTTTTTCCCCTTTTGTATACATGTACTTAATTTTCATACAAATCGAATCGATTCAATCTTGATTTGTCGTTCGTGCCTGAGATGTGGAAGTATCCGAGCTCGAACTTGACAGTACTCGGCTTGTTTACACCCCTACTCTCGCCATTTGACATTTAATGTTTCACATTGTCGTTATTAGGTACTTGTATTTAGTTTATTACTTCCCGCGAGAAAAAACTAAAAGTGAATTATCAATGAACATGTGCAAAAATTAAATCTGAGGTAGCGCATGATGTTAGGGGTTCGTTTGGTAGGACGTAATGAAATGTTAAATAAATGGAATAAGCGACGTAATGAAATAAATAATGTAATGTAATAATTCATTACCCTTATTAATAATGTTTGGTTTGTATAATACGACGGAATGCAATCGATAAGAAAAATACTAAAATGTCCATAGTTAATAACATGTGTGTTTAATGTGATTAGTTAATAGTGGACTTTTATGTTATTTTGATTACATTACGGACGTAATGAAAAAAAAGAAGGGGGCCCTATGGAATGAAAATGGTAGTTTTTGATGTAACGAGTCATTCATTGTAATGAAGCATTACATTGTATAATTGTAAACAAACAAGATTTTTCCATTCAGTCGTAATAACCGTTTCCATTCCAACTTTCATTACATCATACCAAACGCTACGTAGGTGTTTGATACTAGGAAGAACAGTCTAGTTAAGTCAGTCACATATATACTAGAATGTCAACATATAAGTTACATCTTACGATAATCACTAAAGGTTGAACCTAGTGGGAAAAAGACTTGTGATTATTACAATATAAAAAAGTGTAGGATCTCAAGTTCAATTCTTGTTGTGTGCAAACAACCCTTAAGTGGTCACGTCCACCTTCTGAAAAAAGAGGGCTTTATCTAGTTTGAATATGTGTGGCGGTGGGTTCAAACCCTACGGGTTAGTCAGAAAAATTGATAGTCTCGTGGTTTATGATCAGATTGGTAGATTTTCAACATAGGTCAAGAGTCGCAAAGGTATCGTGGTTAGAGCAGGTGGTTAGTTCAAGGTTTCGAAGGTCTCATGGGTTGGATTGATAAGTATGGTGGTTTAGGGTCGTTTTTCAACATGGGCCAAGGATAGGTAAAATTAGAAAAAGGTCAAGGTCAAGCTCAATTGTGATCTTGCAAAAACAGCCATTTCTCAGTTTAACGTTCCTACGTATCATGCCACCACCCGGTTAGTTTGTGTGACCGAAATTGTTTGGTGTGAAGTTTCGTCGGGTGTTGTTTCAGTGTCAAGGTCGTGGTAGGATTTTCATCCGATTCCATGTTTCGTTGGGTGATCCCTTAAGTAGTATTGTGTTGTGTTGGATAAAGGAGGTTCTCATATGATTGTTGGATCTGCCTTGGTTCTAGTTTGTTTGTTTTGGGTTAGTCTGGGTATGTATCAGAGTTTATGGTCATTGTAGGTGTTCGAGGTTGGTTTTGTATTAATCAGCGTTGTAATTCCTAGCATCTTGGTTGTTTTTTCTATATAAATATTATACCTTATTATTAATCGCCAAGATTATTCAATCGAGGCTGCAGTTAATGAAAAAAACCCGCCCGACCCGTTCTATTTTTAATATTAATTACCGGATCTGTGATATCTCCAGTTTCTTTATCTGCTTCCACGTGGGGCATACGTGTCCATTCCAAAAGCTATTATCAGAATAATACCCACACAAAACACTCACACACAATACCACCGCCTCATGTATTTGGTTTTCCGGTGAACCGGCGATTAGGTTGATGTTGTATTTCTTTTTAATTTTTACTACTTTATTGTGATTACAGATTTAGTATTTTGAGTTTTTTTTAATATTCATGTTTTGGGTTTTTGATTATTGATACTATTGCTTATTTTTTTTGCAGGAAATCAACATTGAGGTTAATAGGGCTTTGTTTACAGTAAAGAACAAGAGCAATTTGAGATTACAATTGACGGTAAGATTTAATTATATTTTAAAAATTAGTTTATCAACATCAAGTTTATTGGTTATGGTCATAATTTTTTGATGTAGGTGTTAACAAAATTAAGTTGTTTGGTGGTGGGTTAAATGGTGCTCACAATGTGTTCGACGAAATGTTACGGCCCTAAGAAACAAGAAACATGATTGTCAACGAGGTTAGAGATTAACAGGGGGTTTAATTTTGAAAAGGGTCGCCTAAATAAAACGTTTAGAAGTTAATGACCCTTTTGACAAAGTAATACGTCTTTTTATAGATCATATTGTTAAGAGATTATGAGGATACGTTGCGTGTTGTACTTATGTTAGTGAATATGTGACCTCATAAAAAGTTTTAGTAATAAGTATCAACTTTGAAAGATTTAGGCGATGTTGACATTCTTATTTAATGATTAACAATGATCAAACAGGGTATACACACAACCGAGTACAATTCCCTTGCATTATGGAATATGATAAGCATTAATAATGTTCCAAAATACGTGTATACTTACCATTACCATCCAAATATTAGGGTATGCCTCAAAGAAAACATGTGAATTCATTTATGTTTCTATGACCTCACACGCTGCTTCAGGAAAAAATTGTTTGACAGTGTTCGTTCTGATCTCTCCCTTTGTTTGTAACAGGCCGCTGGATAACCCACAATTATGTGCTTCATTCGATGCCGGCTGATTTTGAACTTGGGGTTGCTGATGTTGGAGTTGCACTTGCAGCCGCTACCGCCGCGTCGTCAGGACATTGGATGGATCAAATCTTGAAAACCCATTGTTCTTTGCTCATATATGAGAGGTGCAATATTTTGTTTCAATTATTGACTTTCTTGGTGAAACAAACAAATTTGTATGCATACTGATGTTATGGTTTTGCATTGTATTGCAGTATCTTCGAGGAGACAACACAACCCTTATTCACCATTGCCCGTGGCGGTTATGGCGCAAGTAGAAGCAACACACCAGCTGGCAACACAGTTGGAAGGTGGTTAAAAGAAAGAAGAAAAAAACAAGAGACCAGAGCCCACAATGCCCAACTTCATGCAACGCTCTTTGTCGTTGGTGTGGCAGCAACTGTAGCTACCTTCACATGTCAAAGCAGTAATATGTGATACAATAGTTTAGATACAATAGTTTTGGAGCATATTAACGCTCTAGGTCGTGAAGAGCATATTAACGCTTCAAAACACGCCCTTCTTCCTTTCTTGAAGCGTCTCAGTGAAGAGCATATTAAACAGATTAGATAGAGGCCGAAATTCAAGGTACTTTCCATCATTTTTTTTCTATTATAGTTTATGACATTTGTTCAAAAAGTGATTGTTTATATTTTTGAACATGATGTAGTTTATCAGAAATGCAAGTGGAGACAGAATTAAGCCCCGGTGAATGCATAGGCTGGTATGTCATTTTAGCCGTTGTATATGGTGTTGTTTACTAATGTCTTTACGGAATTAATGGACCAAAAGACTTATTCGCTCAGCTATAACCTGTTTTTACATGGGACTTATAAATAATGAGTTTCGTTTCAGTTTCATATATTTAAGGATTGAAACAGGTTCATAAACCCAAAACTTTTTTGTGTCCAATTGTTTTTGAGTTTTCCTCAAATATGATTACAAAATGGGTATCGTTTTAAAACTATTCTAGGCTTTTGATAAATGACTCGAGGGGTTTTTTAGGTGTAAAAAACATGATCGACAACTTTGAGTTGTGACCTGTATGACCCATTTCAGTCGTTTCCTTTTAAGCAATATATTTGTAATGTGATTTAACCACCTGTTTTTGCAGGGCAAGTTGTATCTACTGTTTCTTGGCACAAACAGACGTGAAAATGGGCTTATTCCTGACATTGGTTTTTGCATATAAAACTGTATACAATGGTAAGACAGTTTCGTAAGACATCATATGTTTCATGTTGAGCTTATTTTTAAAAACCCTAACTTCTCTACTTTTTCAGTTTCAAAGAAGTCCACCACCGGTAGAAATCTCAGCAGACATTGAGCCCACATATCAAAGGCAGTGTACTAACACAGGTGAGACCAATTTTTATTTTTGTTTTTTCGACAGTCAGACTATTCAAACATTGGTCTAAAGTGTTTTTTCTATTTCAGATAGCAGCGGACATGTCTGAAAAAATAAGCAACATTACATATTTTTAAAGGTTTGTTAACTCATTCGGAAAGCTTTATATATGTTTGAAAGATCTATGTTTGTGACGAATTCAGGCAGGTTCGATTAGTGCTATGCGTTTTTTACAGCTAATACGCCCGAGAAAATGGGCTAACAAAAATTAAAGGATCCAAAATTAAACTTACAAACGCTTAATCTTGAGCTGCGTGCGTAAAATATGAATTTTTGTTTAGGTTTAATATCTGAGAGTTGTTTTGCTGCGACTTCGGGTTTAATCTAAATTTGGTTTATTTTTGTTGATATTTTTTGCAGGGGGGAGGAGGCAATGTATAATGGAAAGTGACTTGCTCTCCTTGATTTGCCGTTCATCAGGATTACATTTTGGGGGCTTTTAAGTCATCTTGCATCATTTCAATCACGCTCAATGATGAAAAAACTAGCGAGCAGGTATGCGTTTTTTAAATCGGTGTTAAATTTATGTATTGAATTTCCTACGCTTTAAAACGCCCTAAAACACTCTTCCAAACAGGCCCTTTTGCTCAGAACCTGTCCAAACAGCCACTTATAAAGAAACAATATGTTTACTTTTTAGTATCGTTAATGTGGAGGTTTTTGTTGGGGGTGTTTGGTCACAAGAATTATAAATCCGCGTACCCATTAGTGTCGGACTAAGAATAACAGGTAACATTAACTGGTCCGTGATCTCATAGGAACCTTGCACAAAAGCTCAGAAAAGGAATATTCACAATCCAACAAGCGGCTGCTGCACAAATTCATCAACAACATAATGGGATAACAATCGGCCAAAAGATCATAATTTGCTTCAGGTATTATGCTTTTGGGCTTATTTTCTTTTTAACTTTGTATTGGAACAGTGAGATATTTCATTCGGAGTAGACAATAAAAAACTACTAGAACCACAGAGTAATCGCTACACATGTTTAAAGCTTTAAAAGGGATTACTTAGCGACATAAGTTGCTTAATCAAAGTGACTCAGTCGACTCACAAGTAACAGTTGCAGCCTTACAAAATTACAAGTAATGATTCTTTTGTTTACATATGATTCTAACGGTCGTTCAATCATTTTTTTTATCTTGAATGCAGGAAGTAATAAACGGTCGCTGGGGGTGCTATAGACGCTGTGAGAAATGCATCTCAAACTATTATCGGCGAGAGGTCAGACACATTTTATATTTTAGCATCCCTGATAATAGGATGAAACAGACGCCCATTAATTGATGACGTCGAATGATTAAGTAAGTATATCTTTTGTTCAGGAACTAAATGACTTAGTTTGAGACGCTGACTTGAAGGGATGATTAAATCAGTGTGTGTGTTTGTCAAGTGGAAAAAGGAAACTGAGAATTTTCTCAGCCCACTAAATGAATTTTATAGGATAGCTGATCAAAGGGATCAGAGGATGTTTATCAGGGGTTGTTTTGTTGATTGTTTTAGGCTTAGCCTAACACGGGTTAACTGAATGGAAGCTACTAATGAATGGGAGCTGATAAAATATCAGTGATTCAATGTCAGTTAAATGCATTTCAGTGAAGGGAGCATATCAGTGAGTGCATAGCTTTAACATTATTTTTCTTCCATTCCTTCTCTTCAGTGGTAACTAGTCCTGGTATAGTTGAAGTAGAGGTACCATCTGCGTTTGTTGTAGTTCTAGCTACTGGCTTGAAAGAATTTCTATACTCCATGACTTCCACATCTCATAGTCACCTTGTTTCAGAAGGGGCAACTTTGCAATAACATTGTTTTGGGTAGTTTCAAGATCCATTTCTTTGATTGAATAAAGAGTTCTTCTAGTTTGTAACTTCTTGATCAAGGTTTCAGAACACAAGCTCTGATACCACTTGTTGATCCTCTTTTTACAGATCTTAGATTAGCTTGTTAAAGCTTAAGTTGTCTTAGATAAATCTGAAACAAATATGATAGAAACCCTGAGTAATATATAAAGATTATGCGGAAACTAATCTTTATACACCAGAAGAAACAATGTAACAATAACACAAGAACTTTCACAAAACTTTCAATATATTAGATGATTCATAAAACAACTATATGTTTTGCATAATAACTATGACTTTTCTATCTTGGATTCGTATATTTCTAACTATGCCGTAAGGGTTCCTTTTATACCCCAAGGAAACCCTAATGGGCTTACAAAACGCGTTAAGTGATCATGCATATCTATTCCTAATATAACTCATGCATATCACTTAAGCAGTACTAACTATAACTGGCAGTACTAACAATGTACTGGCAATACTAACTAACTATCAGCAGTACTAAGTGTAGAAGCTCTAAATCCCAACAATCCTCCCCTAAACTTATGATTTACCATCAAATCTCAAGTTTCTTCTAATGTACTCTGCTGAGGATGCTTCCAAACACTTTACTTCCTTGGCCTGTTTACTATATTATAGATCTTTATCAAAAGCTCATCTGCCATCTCTGACTGTTGATCCACTCTTAGCTTGTTACTTAGCATCAAAGTTGTAAGTCCCTTTGTCAGTGGATAATCCTTTTCAACCATCATGAATATATCTTATCCTTTCTCTGTAGATACATGATGAACTGCACAAATATCATATAACCACCATTTCAAAGGATCATGCATATATTTTTGATGTTCTAAAATATTTTCTGCATTTGGTTCAAATAACATCTTTAGTTCAACCCATAATTCTATCTCTTTATCTTCAGTAAGTCTTGATGAGTTGTATCTTTCTTGAACTAAGCTCCATAATTTGATCAGATCATCCCTGTCCAAATTCTTAAGCATGTCTTCAAAAACCTAATACACATCTGTGTAATTGCCTACTCTGATGATTTTCCAAAATTGCATAGTGTCTTCAGAGTAAAATTCCCATCTAATTATTGGGTATTTGGTTTGAAGAGCTTCAACATTTATTCCTTCATCTGGAACTATAACTACCATTTGATTCAGCTGTTCTTGAGACAATTCATCTGTTTTTGATTCTACATCTGTTTGCTCTTGAATTGATTCTAAAACTTCTTTAGTTCTTTGTCTTTTAGCAGGTTTTGCTTCAACATCTTGACCTGCTCTTTTTAGTCTTTGAACTTCTTCTTCAGAATCCATAGGCATAAATGAATGAATTTGATACCATACTTTTTCAAATTTTGGTCTTATATCATTATAGCTCATTCCTTTGAAATCTTTCATCTTGTAGCCTCCCTGATTCTTCAAGTACATAATCATATTCTTCTTGACTTCAGCCACAGATCTAGGTCTATTTTGAAGAACGTGATACCTTATAACAGAAGGATCATTCCAATCAACGACATAAGCAGTATCAACTTCAGTTACAACTTCTTTCTTTCTAGCTTTATCATATTCTTCTTGCAATTGTTTGGCAATTTCAGTATCTCTTGCAATCCTTTTTCTTTCTTCCTCATCAATCCTTTCTTGTAATCTAATGGCTTCTTCATGACTAAGCCTTTCTTCTTGCACTTGCTTCTTGGACTTCTTTCGAACAAATTCATCTTCAATCATGATTGCCTTGCCTTTATCTTTCTTCTTCTTTGCACTCCTTCTTATATATACCAAACTTTCAGCAGTAGTACTAACCTCAGGAGTTTAACTGGCAGTACTAATTGGTATATCAGTAGTATTAAGTGCAGTGTTAGCAGTAGTAACCTCTTGTTCCCCTTTTACACCACTTCCTTGACCTTGTACAATCTCAGTAGCTTCTTTTTCTAGCAACACCTCAGTTTCATCACTAGCTTTCTCCTTAATCTCTACATGTGAAGGAACTAAAGAAATATCAGCATCCATGTCTAATTCTTCAATCAAACTCCTCCCCTGTTTGGAAGAATCCTCCTCTACAGCTTCATCTTCTGAAAGAACTATCTTTGTTCTTCTCCTAGCTTTGCCTGTCTTGACTTGCTTCTCCAACTTCTTCACTCTTTTGACTAGCTTGGTAATAGCAGAACCATAAACCTTCTTGGTGTTCGTCAATTCATTCTACAAGCTTCCAACTTTATTAGTTAATTTAGTAACCAAATCTATCAATTCATTAAGTGACATACTACCCTTATCACGTCCAAGTTATTGAACACTTTGAAGAGGTGATTCATGGGACATTGGAGCAGGCTCCTCTGTAATAGGTGTAGTTTTTTTGTGATGGGTGGTGGTGAAGTTGAAGGAGCACTGACTGGTGTATGTTGAGGTGATAAGGATGGTGAAGATGTGATTCTTGAGGGAGATGTTTCAGGTGCAGTAATCATGGAAGGAAATAAAGGAATGTCTTCACCAGAATAACCCCTTGTAACTCGCTTCATGTTACTAAAAACTTTCTGTGTAAGTACAGGAGTAGGATACATCAAAAACTTATGAGGGTTATCCAAATTCTTTACCATTGCATCAAAGATGAATTTTGAGAAGTTAAAAGTTCTGTTTGTTGCCAGGCAGGTAATAGCAGTAGTTATATTGCTGTTAAACTGCTCCCAATAAGTCTTTTTAGGACTCAAGCAGTGGAGGATTGTATGAATGAAAAACCTCCACTGTGGTGAAAAATTACCCTTTTGAAATGCATGCTTATCAGAATCAGTTGCATACCCCATGAGAGCAAGTTGCTCAAATATCTCTGTGTTGGGTAAAGAAGTAATTCCACCATTGTCCTCCAACTTCAGATGTCTTCTTAAAGATGCTTTAGTGATGGTCTTGGCTTATCCATCTATGCTAGCAGTTAGTTCTACTTCTCCATTAACATTTGTGCTAGCAGTAGCTGTTGTCCAAAACTGCTTGATAAATGAATCATATATTGTTGGATTCTCTGTAAGGGCATAGTGAATGTGACTAGCAGTTAGGAAATCAATGATATGATGAAACTCTGTACTTCCCTCTAGTTTCTCCAAATATTCCACCATGTTGTGCTTGTCTCAAAACTCCAAAGTAGCCATTTGATGAATAAAAAGTTGATTAAGGTTCTGGGATATGTTTGTGAGAGAGAGTACGGATGTTTGGTAGAGTTAATTGATATTTGAGAGAGTATTTAAGAGTTTAAAGTGTCACCGACTGAAGAAGATTTATATTATCTTGAAGAAATATTTTAAGTTTATAGAAAGATCAAGAGTTCTTCAATTAGTCAAACCCTATAGCCTATAAGCATGGCAGTTGGCGGAAATTTAGCAACGGCTAGAAATTGGGAAGGAAATTTAGTTATGGGTCAAACAGTACTAACGGTCTTCTAGCAGTACTAAAATTAGCCTAGCAGTACTAACTTTAAGTCCAGCAGTACTAAAAGATGGTTAGCAGTACTAAGCAATACCCAACAGTACTAAGTAATGCCCAACAGTACTAACTTGAAGAGACCAGTATTAACTTGAAATTCCCCCAAAGAGCTTTTCCATCACCAATCTCACTTTATCTCTTTTTGTTTTTATGCTCACACATTATCTCTCAATTCTTTTTTCTCACCTATTCACTCTTTCTATTTTTCATACAACTCACTTTCTGTTTTTGAGCACATAATTTCTCTCTATTCTTTTTGCTCACCAGGACACACAATTTTGTATAAATTCCATCAATTCCATTTGTTGCATACTGTCCTCCTCACTTCCAAGTGTATAACCTATTGAGAGAGGTGGATCATTAGACTTTTAGATGTAGCCTCAAACCTAGTTTGAGCATCTACATCCCCAATATGGTAACTTGGCACCTGGGACCACTACCTGAACCAAATCCTAAAGGACTTAATTCATTAAGTGTTGCCATGGATTGGGTCTTAGTTTATGTTACCACTGTCATGCTCTACTTCTAAGCTAGAAGCAGTAGTGGTAGCCCTTTCCATTCTGTGACCCAACTCCTTATGGACATCCTCATCACCAACCTTTGTCAGGGGGACCACCAGACTGAGGTACCTTAGTGTCCCGACCTCTTTTGATTTTACAATATGTTTGATACTTTTTGTCTGATGTAACAAGTTTTTCCAATCATACTTGAGTGCATAGTAGACATCGTGACCCTCCCCTCAAACAATACTTCACTTCATAACAGACAATCAATTTTGCTTATCCTGCAAATGTTAGTCCAAAACTAAGAAAAACACAATCCAAAGCATTTTCTTGACTAGCAGTATTAATTTTGACTAACAGTTTTAACTTTAGCAGTTTTTAGTACAACTAGCAGTACTAATTATACTTAGCAGTATTTACATTTGCTTTAACAGTTTTAACTCTGTCTTCAATAATTATATAACAACATGCCTCTATTCATCACAAGCACACTAGAAAAGACTAGATAGACATGTAAGAATTCATGAGGATCCATATTTATGTATAACCCATGAATAGAAGTTAATAACTGTTAATCCTTCCCTTAATTCATGCTTTAGGGATTAAGCATACCAATGCTTGTAATCAAAAACTGAAACATAGTCACATCAAATGCTTTAGTAAGAAGATCTGAAACATTGTAGTCTGCATGAATCATGACCATTTCAATCAACTTTTTCTCATAGGAATCTCTAATGAAGTGATGCCTAATTTCTATGTGCTTGGTCTTTGAATGATAGACTGGATTTTTCACCACACAGATTATACTTTCATTATCCACATGAATCTTTGTCTTCCTAAAGTTGTAACCATAATCAAGTAATTGATTTTGAAGCCAAAGAACCTGTCCACAGCAGTTGGAAGCAGCAATGTATTCTGCTTTAGTTGTTGAATTAGCCATACTTATTTGTTTCTTGCACTGCCATGAGATTAGCCTGCAGCCTAAGAACTGACAATCTCCTGTTGTAGATTTCCTATCAATACTAGCACCAGCATAGTCACTATCAGAATAGGCTATCAAATCCATAGGTGAATCCTTAGGATACCAAAGGCCCAAAGTAGGTTGACCCTTAAGATATCTAAAGATTCTCTTCACTGCATGCATATGAGAAGCTTTTGGTTGAACCTGAAATCTTGAGCAAGCACATACAGCAAACATAATGTCTGGTCTGGAAGATGTTAAGTACATCAATGATCCAATCATAAACCTATATAAGTGGACATCAAAATCTGTACCAGCTGTATCTTGTGATAAAGGCTTGTGTGTCTCCATTGGAGTACTTGCTGTCTTCACACTAGAAAAGCCAAACTTCTTTAAGATGTCATACATATATTTGTCCTGACTAAGAAATATGCCATCTTTTCTCTGCTCAACCTGCAGACCTAAAAAGAAAGTGAGTTCCCCCATGGAGCTCATCTGAAATCTTTTATGCATAAGCTACTCAAACTCAGTACTCAAAGACTTCTTGGTAGAACCAAAAATGATGTCATCTACATACACTTAAACAAGTAGAATATCATTCTTGATCTTCTTTATGAAAAAAGTCTTATCAATTGTCCCTCTTCTGAATCCATTTTCCAACAAGTAAGTAGATAAAGTCTCATACCAGGCTCTAGGAGCTTAATGAAGACGATATAATGCTTTCTCCACCTTGTATACTCTATTTGGAAATTCTGGATCTACAAAACCTAGAGGTTGGTTAACATAAACCTCCTCTTCAATAGTGCCATATAAAAATGCATTTTTTTACATCCATCTGGTACATAGTGAAACCCATACATGATGCAAAGGCTATAAATAATCTGATTGCTTCAATCCTAGCAACAGGAGCAAACACCTCATCATAATCTAAACCTTCTTCTTGTTTATAACCCTGTGCTACCAGCCTGGCTTTGTTCATAACCACAATACCTCTTTGATCTCTTTTGTTTCTAAAGACCTATTTAGTACCAATGACCTTTTTTCCATGAGGTAAATCCACTAGTGTCTAAACATTCAGTAGTTTGAACTGGAGAAGCTCTTCCTGCATAGCTTCTACCCATCTTTCATCATCTAAGGCCTGAGTTACCTTCTTTGGTTCCATCTAGGAGAGAAAACAAGCAAACAAACAATTTTGGAAAACTTTACGATTTCTTCTTCTCTGCTTGTTTATAAAGGATATTAACCCTGCTTCATTATGCTTGTGCATTCTTCTTGTCTGTACAGTAGAATCCACCTCTCCAATGATTTGTGCTTTAGGATGATACTTATGGATTCTGGTTGTGGGAATAGGACTGACACTCATGTTTGTTTCCAAGTTGCTGAGGGCAGCCTCTGCACCCACATATTCATCATCATATGCACTTCCAAATATGCCGGTATCTTGAAGATCAGCAGTATCCTCCAAATCAGGTATGAGAGGATCAAACAAACTTTCATACTCATTCCTTTGTTCTTTTTTTACACATTACGTTATCGTGATTGCGTATCATCAACACTATTATTGGACGGAAATGGAAAATTACTTACTTGGGGGGAGGAGTCTCGGTCACCTCTTTGGCAGCAAGCGTGGGTGACGCACCCGGGGTTTCCTCCTCAGTCGATGTACTCAAACCTAGATGTGAAATGAGCACCTCTTTGTCGGCGCCCGCACCATATCATCGGGTAGCCCTTTGCGTTTTCAACCCAGATATCCCTTCTGCGACATCAGCATCTTCTGAAGAGCCAATGCTTGTTGCGTCTGGCCTGGGGGGATCCACAGTCACACTTGGCACACTGCGCAGGGGTGTGGGTGCTAACACATCCGTACTGTCAACTTCCGGTTGCTCCAACACGAGTTCCATTGTGCGCCCTGCGGTACTTTCCAACGCGGCTCCTCACCATCTCTTAAAGGGCGCACCTTCCCTCGGTCACCTGCTTGGGCTTACTCAAATGCACCAAAGCTGAACAAATCCATCTCTGCGCCACACGAAGAGAAAAACACAAAACACAAATGGTTACATAAGCTTATTTAATAAGAGGCATTACATCTACTAAATGGGGAGAAGGGATGGAGAGCACCCAACCGGCCGTCATCATCTATAATACGTCGCACTTCCTCGGGGGCTTTGGAATAATTACGTACTAAAATATACCATTTGGCTTAGTATAGGCCCTTCCGAGTATGCGTTGATAGGGATACGGTTCTCATTTTTAAGTTCCGCATCTTTCCATACTATACGACACCGGGGGGTGGGCGCTTCATTCCCTCGGCAATTTTCCCCTGAGTATTGAAGGCGAAGTTCCAAGGATCATAAGTCGATCATTCTTCCAGAAGAACCATCGACCCTCCATACGCCTACAGAGCATCTAAATTTTTTCGGGTGTGTTTTGTAAGCACTGCAAGCGCCCGGCGCGCTTGGGAAACGATACCATCCTTGTTCAACAGGTATTGTTAGAAGTGCGGAACAAATGGACCGTGGGATTAAATTGCCAAGAGGCGGCAATTTAACCTCGATATTAGATATTTTTGCCGTGCCTATGCAGTGCCATTGGGAAATTGAAGACGATAATGGTTCGGGACGTTGAACATAAATAACGAGAGGGGCACAATTGATTGGCAAATTCAAAGAACCGTGTTGTATACCCCGACCTTCCCCACTGGGAAATCCGCTATACTCGTCTCCTCCGACAGACGGGGCACTACGGGGTGCACAGTAACGGACGGATATAATACTAGATTGTAATCTCACGAGTTCCTCTTCTGTTATTTCTGGCCAATTTGTAAAATCAGTATGTATGCAAAACACCATGATTTGTGATGATGGGTTTGGATGCGCACGCGCTTCTTACTTGTTCGAGGTTTGATGATTAATGGAGTCTTTATAATGGTGGTGGAAGAGTTTTTTTTTTTTCGGTTGGCATAACAGTGAAATAGCGGCAATCCCTATATAGGCAAGTTGTTACTGACACGACGACGGGTGGAGGAACACGTGTGTCTCCCACTTGTCATTATCGTTGTGGTGGGATGCAACCTATGAGTTGTGTTCTAGCACTCTCTCTCGAATTCCGAAGTGGCTTCTTGCAAACCTCAATGACTGGATTCATTGTTTTGGGCGGGAATTTTTGTTTCTTCCTCGATACGCTATGTAGGAATATTTGCTGGCAACTATTTGTAGTCTAGCATTCGCGGATTCTTACAAGGACATACTAGACTGAGGGCGACATGATGACAGATAGTCCAACCTCTGGTCATGACCCGACCCGACCGGAATATATTTATACCTAGGCCCATGAGAATAGGGCCATTAGCGACACCATAGGGCTTTCCAGGCCCAAACGGTTACTGGCTTACGGGGAAGCCCTATGACATATGGGCTATCACAACAAGGACTTAGGCCCACGAGGGTCAAAAGCGCATACCCCGCGCGCAAGGGTTTCTATAATACCGTTACTAGAACGAGTACAATCATGAGGGGAGCCCCACTTGTTATTAGTATAAAACGGTGGGGCCTCTTGGTTATTAACTAATTAATGGGACAAAGCCATTAGGGTTTGTGAGTATATAAAGGGCACCTAGGCTTCTCATCCAAGGTATGCTCTTATAACCCTAACTTTTATAAAACCCTAAACGAATTACTTCACCTCTCACGCCGGAGGATAATCGTGAGGAGACAATCTCACGGTAAGGCCTTTCGGTGCTTTGTTTTTGTAGTGCGCACGTGGTTCTCATACATACATAGACTCAATTTGTACAGGACCTGAGCTAACAGATCCATATTATACTAATAGATCTAATCAAGGATCGTCCAACTTTTGTATCAACACAAATCATATCCAAATCTGCTTCTTAACCACAATACTTCGTAGCCACTTGTGCTTCTCCACCCATCATCTCCTTATTATTAGGGTTTCAACTCTAATCTTATATCAGATACGCAGCTTCCATACACCATAACCCTTTGAAGCATCTTTTATCCAGCACCCATAAGTGATGAACTTGCTACCTTCTACTTCACGTCAGGTTTGCCAAGCAGTACTAATGTTGTATACCTGCGTTTTTATCAACAATATCCAATGATATCACATCCAAAACCATACCATTGCATCAAAGAATATGTGGTTAGCAAACTGATCGAAAAACCCATACATAACCAGTAGCAATCAACAAACACCAAACAACATCACAAGATATATTTCATCATTAACAATCACAATATCAGATTTGACCAGTAGGGTTTGCAAAAGCAAAACCCTAACTATACCATCAAATCCTTGTTAGCAAAACTAATCCACGAACCTTCAATCAAGCCGACATCCTTCATAACCTGCTATATCTGATCCTGTGACTTCATTGACATCCACAAAACCTGCTTGAAACATGCTGTATAAATCAAAAACATCATCTTCTTTGTCTGGATCCGATTGACTCTTGTTAGGGTTGTGGAAACCCTAAACTTTTCTTGTTACCTGCTGTGTCTTTCATACTCAAGAACCTGTATCGTATCCTTCCAATTAATGAAGAAAAAATATATCATATTATGAGGGTTTAGGCCTGAAAACCCCTAATAAGTAATGATTGATACCATCATAAGAATCATTCCAGTATATCCAAAAACAAATACCACATATCGTTACTACAGCAGCAACAATCAGAAACCATATTTTCTATTTTGTGAATTAGAGTTTGTGAACAAACCCTAGTTTTATTTGATATAGAAAACAGAAAAATAAACCCGAATAAAAACCTTGTAACCCTAGAAGGTTTCAGAACACAAGCTCTGATACCACTTGTTGATCCCCTTTTTATAGATCTTAGATTAACTTGTTAAAGCTTAAGTTGTCTTAGATAGATCTTAAACAACTTTGATAGAAACCCTGGGTAATATATAAAGATTATGCGAAAACTAATCTTTATACACCAGAAGAAACAATATAACAGTAACACAAAAACTTTTATAAAACTTTCAATATATTGAATGATTCACAAAACAACTATATGTTTTGCCTAAATAACTATGACTTTTCTATCTTTGGATTTGTATTTCTAACTATGCCGTAAGGGTTCCTTTTGTACACCAAGGAAACCCTAATGGGCTTACAAAATGCGTTAAGGGATCATGCATATCCATTCCTAATATAACTCATGCATATCGCTTAAGCAGTACTAACTATATCTGACTAATAGTACTAAATATACAACTAATAGTACTAACAATAACTAGTAGTACTAACAATGTACTGGCAGTACTAACTAACTATTAGTAGCAGTACTAAGTGTAGAAGCTTTAAATCCCAACAATACTTATATATAAGACGACTTTGGTTATGATATTTACAGGTTTACGTGTGTTTGGCTCAGTGGGTATTGGGCATTTAGCACATCAAGTATGCTCTTCTTGCAGTTATTTGGGTCTTCGGCACAGTGACTTTTATCAGTCTTGGGGCTGCATTTGTTGTCTGTACAGTTATGGAGTCGCACAAGAACCTTTTAAAAAGGGACAACTGTGTATTCATTTTGTGACAACTAAACCAAATGATTCCCTTCTAAACACAAAAGTATATCCTTAAATTAGACACTAGAGGACCAGCTTCAAGAAGCCGCTGACATGTCAGCAATATTAACAGTTGTAACATTGGGAATGTAAGTTCAGTTGCTTCCACAGTTCGATCAATGTTGGATTTAAATGGCTTTCAATGGTGAAGGACAACAAAGCTTGCATCATTTATAGTACATTTTTTTACAACCTTTTTGCCATTTTGTTATACTAACCACTCCTTTTTTGTCCCTTTTTTCTACTTTGCAGATTCGAAAACAGAAGCAAAGTGCAGATGCAAAACACATTTTGTTATCATCAACAAGAACACTGCTCATCTTCTTTAGTTATTATGCTAATGTAACTGTAGGACTCTAATGCAACTGTAATGATCAACATTTAACTTACGTGCTAAACTTTTATCTCCTAAAGAGCATCGAAACGTACATGCTTGCATTGTCATGATAAACCCGTAACTCGATTTACGTGCTAAACTTTTGTCTCCTAAAGAGCAACAAAACGTACAGGCTTGTAATGTCATGATAAACATGCAACTCGATTATGTACTCTTGATTACTATTGTTCATACATGGTAATGTTTTCTTTCATCACAACTGGAACGAAACATGTAACCTTCTCTATCAAATTCACCCTGACAAACATCCTGCGGCAACGCGCGGGCTTAAAACCTTGTATATATTAAAAAGCAGAAATTGTTTTTCATGCCATTTAATAGAGTTCGTCGGTTAACCCAATCTTAAATCACTCGGCCCGGTTTCATTATTTATTTTTTGCCCGACCCACGCATTTATAATTTTTGCCCGATACGTCATTTTCTCCAATACATCCTCTCTCACACTTCCGGTAATAACACGTAGCATATCTAGTCACCCTCTCATACCTCAATCCCACCATCATCAAACTATATCTCTCTCTCTCTCTAACATATGTTTATCACTCGGTCTCTCTCTCTAAAACTAGATCTCACCCTCCTCATTATCTCTATCGCTCTCTCTCTAAAATTAAAACATGCAATTAGCAGTCACTCCAAGCAGTTGTTTGCTTTTGTGGGTTCTAAAATCATTTGTTAATTACGGGGCAATTTATGCAAGTGTTTGCTTTTATGGGTTTTGGAACCCTCTATTACTGCAATAAGAGATGAGACAAAGGGGTTTCTTTACGATGGTGGTTTCGGTGTTTGATGACTATTTTTGATGTTTCTAAAGAAGGTATATATTTTCCTGTTTTAGGGTTTTTGATTTTGGTTGTTTCTAAGAAGGGCTATTTATTTTCTTTGTGATTAGATTGTTTTTGAAATTGAGTTGATAATTTTTGAGGTTAACTCAATGGGGTTATGTTTCTCTGTTGGTTGATTTTTAGGGTTCCTTGAATTGTTTTATAATTTTGTGGTTTATAAAAATTATTGGTTAACTTTGTTTATGATTCAAATGGTTATGGCTTGAGTTGATGATTCATAGGGTTAACTGAATTGGTTTATGGTTATATGTTATGATGATTGGTTTGTCATGGTTGGTTGCATTTGCTTATGCTTGCTTTGGTTATCTCATGGCAGCTTATTATGCTTGTATATTTGGCAACCGGCAGAATCAGCAGGTATTTTTTGTGCCTAATTTTTTTATATACAAATAAGGTTTTAAAAATTACATCTAGGTTATAAGTAATATTTTAGTTTGCTATATGAATCTTGCATCATGTTGTATAAATATGATATATGCATTGTTAGGAGAACTTATGAATGATCAATTTTATTTGTTATTTTATGGAATGATTTTTTATGAATTTAAAGAATGATTGTGGTTTATTTTGTTAAGGTTCTGTTGCTACCAATTAGCATTGCATATTTATCTTTTGCTGCTATGTTTAATTAGGTGCATTTAATTGTCATAGTTTTAGTTGTTATATGGTTCGTGTTAACTTATTTTTTTGGAAGCGCCTTTGTTTTTAATAATATCGTTTATAAGTGTTTTTTCGAGTCGTATTTGCTTATATCGCTATTGTATGCAAAAAATATGAAAACCAAAGAAAAAGCCAAAAAACGGTTACCGAATGACTATGAGGATCCAAAATTCTCTGTTACTTTTGAGAGACCAAATGCTAGAAGACGCGTACTGTCCAATGATTTCTGTACCACTTCTTTCCGCATTGACGGTTCTTCCTTTGGTCCTGTCAAACCACATGTTAGGATTAAGTTTTGTTGTTATGGGATTATACATAAATACATTTTCCGTTTTAAAAGACGATATACCTGATGTGGGATCATTGAAAAGTTTAGAGAATTAATTCCAGATAAACAATTAGTTGCAATTAAACTAATTTGTGTAAATGTACAGGAGGAATGCAAACCTGCTCCAAAGAAGCTAGCAACAGCCGTTGCTAAGAGCGGAAAGAAAGCAATCGTTTCATCCGAAGAGAATACTTAAGATGATGGAGGTTCCGAATTAGAGGTATTGCGATAATTTTTTTATTACTTGATAATTGGCCTTTTTTGACATAGTAACAATGGTGGCTTTTTGTTTGAATTCATTCATCAGGGAAATTAAGGTTAAAAGTATTTGATCTAAAAGTGTAGAACCTTTGTACTATACTCAACCAAAACTACTTGAAGAGATTTTGAGAATTTAATCTCACTTTTATGCAAAGTATAATAAATGAATTTTAAGGTTCTAGACAAAAGTATTCGTTGGTTGGAGAGGCGGGTTGAGGGTTAAAGTTAATTTTACTTGCAAGCTTTTAAACGGCCGACTAACCTTCCTATTCACACTTACAAATCTGCGTCTCCATTCTCTTGTTGATTTCGTACGGCTAAAAATATTACATGTAATCATTGGTTTCTCAATGGAAAGACTTTAAATATCCGTCTTATTAAGTTTGTTGTTACTGTAAAATAACGCTCTACTTTATTTCAAGGCAAAGAACTATAAGCATGATCAAGTGACCCTCCTCGGTTCGACCCGGGTGACCCGCCCCGCTCTTTTATTAACTTCCTCTCCCTGTCATTCTTCCCACCTATACAAGCGAACACGTGTATGTGTTCCTGATACGTGTGTCACCCACCTTAATACACATACCAATCCAGATGAAGCTTCTGGCCATACCACCTTCTTTCTATCTCTCTCTCAACAAAACCCACAAAAAGAGGTTTGATTTGGGGTTCTAATTTAGGCACCCATTAAACTTTTGTTTCCAGCACAATAAGATTGCATGCAAGTATTTTTAGTTTTTGGAGATTTGGGGCTATGAAATGTTTTGATTGCAGTTTTGTTTTATGTTTTTAGCTTTTCTTTTTGATAATAGATTTTTGTTGAAGGTTTTAATTTTACATTTAATTATGGGTTTCTTTGGTATCAGGAAAGATAAAAGATGAGGAGCTCGAATGCGCTTGATGATGGAGACGCAATAGGAAAAAGGGTTTGTGGTGAAATTGCATCAACTTATGCGCTTGATGAGGAGCAGCGATCATGAAGTTGGTAATCATGAAAGCGATTCTAGATAAATTAGTAGCATTAGATGTTATGATAATGGGAACTTTTTTAAATAGCTTGCGACTTAGGATATCAGTAAATAGTGGTGATCAAGAGTTAGATTTTATGGAAATTGTTTGGTTATATATTTGTAGCCGGCCTCTCTACCCTCGGGTAGAGGTATGACTGTCTACATCTTACCTCTGCCATACATCGCTCCCGGCAGGATTGGATGTTGTTGTTTAGTTATGTTTATACTCGAAGAAGGGTGTAAAGTGGTCATTTCTTTGATTTTTCAAGTGTATGCATTTTGATAGTGATGAGGACAAACAATGACAGAATTCAAAATAAAAGAGCATTCTGGCACATTTAACATTAGGATCATAATTTGTTTAATGATCGATGAAAAAAAAGAATACTTGGGTTGCT
>BQNB010011939.1:0-32122 GCA_026074375.1 Tanacetum coccineum
CAATACACGAAATCATAAATGAACGATTAAACATAATGCTAACCGAACGCGTATAGTGGAGTGTAGAGATTACAAGAGTTTTCCCATTGATCGAACCACTTTTCAGGACCTTCTTGGCTTCATATATCTTTTGGAAATCGGACTTGGTGGCCAAAAGCATACCCTAAATCGTATTTAGAGTTTGGTATTTATAGACTTTGAAAATTGGTTGATACGGCGTATGCTTCTTGAATGATACGGCGTATAGGGTTGGATTCATTGGAGTGCGCGCTACGTTCATAATCAATCAGTGATATCATTCCCAATTTACTTTATTTACTGTATCTTTGAATAGTTATCTTCATGGATACGGCGTATGTAGACATAAAGGATACGCCGTATTGGGAATTGGTCAAATGCGTTTTCTTGTGAAGTCTTGGTGCTGATACGCCGTATCTCTTTTGTTGGATACGATGTATTGGTGAAAAATCAACAATCTTTAAATATCTTCATTTTAGCTCCAAATTATGCGCCTTTTAGCTTGTCTTCATAAAACACTCCTAAATTACTGCATTTATCAACTTTAAAGCAATTAAGTACCAAATAATGCAATAATTATACAAAAGTGGGCCAAACAGATGGGATAAATGATATAATAAAGTGATGTTATTTGATGTCATCAACCATCTTCAAACCCGATATTTTACTTGCTTTCATAAAATATAAAAATACAAAAAAATATTCTTCTTTCAACCTCTAGACCTTTATTCCATTTAGTTCGAGCCTTCCAAACCTATTCCCTAGAGAACGATAACAGCCCCTACTCTTGCCTATACTACACTACAACGGTTAGGTACACTGACTAGGGAGTTATAAAACTTAGTGCGTTTACAACGACCGCATAAGAAGTATCTTGATTCCAGAATCTTCCATAGACTAGTATAAATAGGTGGTGGTGTAAGCATTTGTACCTAAGAGAAAAGTTCAATCAATAAAAGCCATTGTAAAAGTTCTAAAGTGTTCCTTACTTCATCAAATATAAGCCTAAAAGGCTCTCGTGTTTCTAACAAACTAGTATTAGAGCTAGAGCCAGAAGATCAAGATGTCAAGTGCAATGAACTTGTTCCAATTTACCTGTCTTACCAAAGATAACTATGGTAGTTGGTGCATTCGGATGAAGGCATTACCCGGTTCACATGATGTGTGGGAGATAGTCGAGAAAGGTATTGAGAAATTTAATGATGAAAGTTCGTTGAGTGTCGCCCAAAGGGTGGATTTGCAAAAAACAAGACAAATGGATCAAAGTGCTCTTACGCTCATCTATCAATGTCTTGATGATGCGGTGTTTGAGAAAGTTGAAAATGCAACCACTTCTAAGGAAGCGTGGGAGATCCTTCAAAATGCTTTCAAAGGAATTGATAAGGCGAAAAGGGGTACGTCTTCAAACTCTTAGAGGAGAGTTTGAAAAACTCCAAATGGAGGAATCCGAACTCATTTCAGACTATTTCACTCGTGTCTTGACCATTTCAAATGAAATGAAGAGAAATGGTGAAAGTTTGAGTGGCACAAGAGTGATAGTAAAGATTCTTCACTCTTTGCCACCACGCTTTGATTACATTGTTGTGGCCATAGAGGAGTCAAAAGACATCGAATCTATGACCATCAATCAAATCATTGGATCTTTACAAGCCCATGAAGAGAAGTTGAAGAAAAAAGGGGGAAAGAACCCTTGCAGCAAGCTTTATACTCAAAAGTCTCTTTCAAAGAAAGAGAAAGGAGCTTTCTACATGGAAAAGAGCAAGGATGAAGATGCGGTACTTTTTGTGGTCATGGTGGTTTCTAAGGCCCGGGACGAGGACAAGGAAGAGAAGATATCAAATAGAAGATAAGAACCAATGGTCTCCATATAGAAGAGGTCGTGGGAGAGGCTTTAAATCTCAAAGAGGAGGTAAGCCCCAAATACAATGCTATAATTGTCGCAAATATGGTCATTATGCCAATGAGTGCACTAGCTCAATACAAGTGGAAGAAAAAGCTAATCTTGTGGAGGTAGAAAATAAAGATAAGCTTACTTTGCTAATGGCGAGGCATGACGAGCAAGAAGAGAGGATAGAACCATGACATATAGATTTTGCTACGAGTAACCATATAAAGGGTGAAGAAGACTTGTTCATGGTATGGATAAAAGTAAAGGTGATGTCACCTTTTGAGACAAATCAAAAGCACCAGTGAAAGGAAAGGTAAAATACTTATCTAAGCTAAAGATGGAAGTCACCAATATATTTCCGACGTATACAATGTGCCCAACCTTAAAAGTAACATTTTAAGCGTGGGACAACTTTTTGAGAAAAAATTACGATATTCATTTTAAAGATCGTAGAGCTACAATAAGAAATCAAGAGGGAAAGCTCATAGCAAAAGTGCCTATGACCAAAAACCAAATGTTCATTATGAACATTCAACATGATGAAGCTAAGTTCTTAAAGAGTTGTTTGAAGGATCACTCATAGCTTTGGCACGTGAGGTACAGGCACTTACACTTTGGTGACTTACAGTTATTATCCTCAAAGGGAAGGGTAAAAGAGTTAGATCAAATTGATCAACCTAATAAAGTGTGTGAAGGATGCCTTCTTGGGAAGCATGATAGGAGTTCGTTCCCAAAAGAATGACATCAAGAGCTAAGGAGCCTATACAACTAATTTACATGGATTTTTGTGGTCCCATTACTCCACCCTCTTATGGTAAGAATCTCAACTTTATGCTCTTTATTGATGATTTTTCAAGAAAGACGTAGGCATATTTTCTAAAAGAAAATCCCAAGACTTTGAAGCTTTTAAGAAATTTAAAGTTATGGTTGAAAAGAAGAAAGGTTTAAAGATTAAATCCATGAGATCAGATAGAGGTAGATAATTCTTATCAAAGGAATTTAACAAATTTTGTGAGGATAATAGGATTCGAAGATTTCTAACGACTCCTTACTCCCCACAACAAAATGGAGTGGTGGAGAGAAAGAATAGAATCGTTCTCAATATGGTCCGAAGCATGTTGTAATGTAAGAAGATGCCAAAGGAGTTTTGGGCCGGGGCAGTTGATTGTGCGGTATATTTGTTGAACTGGTGTCCATCAAAGAGTTTAGACAATAAGACTCCACAAAGGAATGGGATAAAGCCTACTGTATCTCATCCAAGGATATTCATGAGCATAACGTATCTCTACATGCAGAACCAAAGGTGATCCAAGGTTGCTGATAGGAGTGAGAAGCATGTGTTCGTTGGCTACGATAAACAGTCAAAAGGTTATAAGCTTTATAATTTGGTCACAAGAAAAGTGGTAGTGGGTATAGATGTGGAGTTCGACGAAGAAGGATCATAGGATTGGAGCATTGAGGAAAATGGAAGGTATGACTTTCTTCCTATGACTGATGAAGAAGAGACATGTGAATCAGGTGAAGAAGTCCAACAACCTGAAAGTCTAACTCCAACTCCAACCCTAGACTCGCCTTTAAGTTCAAGTGAAGGAGAACCAAAGACAAGAAGAATGCAGGAGCTATACGAGGTAACTGACGAGATACCCCTTCTTTGTTTATATGCTGAGTATGAACCTTTAGTTTTTGAAGAGGCCATGAAAAGCAAGAAATAGAGACAAGCCATAGAGGAGGAGATAAATTCAATAGAGAAGAATAATACGTGGTATTTGACAACCCTTCTGACAGTCCAAAAGGCTATTGGAGATAAGTGGGTATACAAGGCCAGGAAAAATGCTAAAGGCGAACTAGAGAAGTACAAGGCAAGACTTATGGCAAAAGGTTACAAGCACAAGCATGGTATCGACTACGTAGAGGTATTTGCTCCCGATGATTGCTTAGAACGATAAGAATAATTATTGTTATTGCTACTCAATATAGGTGGATAATTGATGAGGTGTCAATTTATACACTATTTTGGGGTCATTTAACCCCCTAAATCATGCAAATATGCCCAGATCATGTGCTTAATCATTTGTTTCCATGTTTTTAGAACTTGGATGGCATTTGGAGGAAATACACATGACTTGGGCTAATTTGGAGAAGAAACGGACAAGACTACGACTATACACCATGTATCTTGAAGAATTGTGCATAAAAATTAGATCTAGTATCACCCCTAGAAAAATATAAGTTTGAAGCATTCTTTGTGGAAAGCTTGAAGGTTAGAAAAAAGAGATTTAAGCATGTCCTTGAAAAGAGAAAGGGATATTACAAAGCTTGCCTTATTCTATGTAGCGACGGCGTCACGAATTCAACACGACGCCTTCGCAGCGCTTTCCTATATATACAAAACCGATTTTAGGGTTTTATGTGTGTAACTTTTGGGAGATGAACCCTAACTTTTGTAGTCAGTGTTTGGTAAGCTTTTTAGGCGTTTTAGGCCTCAAATCCCCTATTATATCGTCTTTTTCTTCATGTTTTAATCAATTAAAGTTCATTTATCCCTTTAATCTTTCAATGTGTCTATGTATTGTTTGATTGATTTTGTTCTTACTTCTTACTAACAATTTAGGATAGATCCTTTAGTATTGTATTTTACTTATGGTTTACATGTAACTTAGATTACTATATCACTTTTTGTTGCTTCCTGTGTGGATGTGGAGGCATTCGGCTTTAGAAAACTAGCCATAAGATATTAAATTGGCATAGACATCTAGGGAAAACACGGAGTGTGTGAAAGGAATACCATCGATAACAGTCTTTATACTACCTTACCCCTAATATGGTTTATCCCTCTTAAAATATTTTAATTGCATTTAATATACTCTTATGGGCCTTGTAATAGTCTTCATACTACCTTACTTGTTGCATGCCTTAACGAAATATTAAATAGACAGCGGGTTCGTGTAATTCGTTCATGACTTAGGAAATACTTACACAGATCATCACAAGTGTGACAAAGCAACAGGATTAGGAGAAGAAATCTGAGGAGTAGTGCATGATTAAGTAAATACGTTCGTTTATCATACAAGTTATCACCAAAATTAGTTTAGATTATAATTTAGTTTAATTAGTAAAAAACCAAACCCAACTCTCTATACCATGATTTTACTGCTTTCTATAAAATATAAAATACAAAAAAAAGATTCTTCTCTCAACCCCTTAGGCCTTTTATCTAGAGTTGATGGATCTTCCCAACTATTCCACCTAGAGAATGTTAACAACCCTCATGTCATGATATACATTTACTGCATACGATTAGGTGCACTGCCTATGGAGTTGTAAAACTTCTTGTTGAAGTCTAACGACAACGCATCAAGTTTTTGGCGTCGCTGCGTGGAGAATAGTGAGGTTTCGACCATTGTTTAACTTAGGTCTACTCGCTTGATTCCTATCAAGTGAGATTTTTATTTTTAGTATATTAGCTTTCTCGTAGTCTATCTTTTCTTTGTGTCTTTGTTTTGTAACTCCCCTCTACTATTCCATTCTTCATTATGGAGAACGCGAACCCATCATTGGCATTAGGATCTTTCTCTCAACAACCCCTTGACAACACCCACATTGAACTAACGGCTATAGTAAATAAACTCTTAAAAATGTTGGAAGAACCATTGATTTCTTTCTCATTCATAACCTTTAATGATTTGACCGACCAATCTCTTCAATTCTGACGAGACTTTTGCCTAGAGAAAGAATTAAGGGAACTGAACTAAGAACGCTGAATGAAAAGAACAATTTTAGTAGAATTGTTCAAGGGTAAGTTCCTTACGATGAATAATTAGCCTACCTAAGAGTGCTAGGGTCAACCACATCCACTTTCACGTCCTAGAACTAATTAGGAGAGGCGACCCTTAAATTTTGAAGATTCCTTGTGTAATTGGCACCGTTTTCACGGGCCATATATACATTGATCTACAATCTCCCGTTAACATCATGTCTCGTCCTTATTATAATAAAATAAGAAAAAAATCTTTTCAAGCAAGAAGAAACCCATACCAACCATACTAGCTTTGTAACTTTGTTGGAAGAGCTAAATATGAGCATATATTTGTTGGGTGTTTCATTTATGTAGTAACCTTTATGATTTTAGAGTACTTGGGCAGTGTTATTGATGATAGGCTAAGTGAAGTGGTTCTAGGGAAACCTTTTATGCAAGCATATAAGCTCACTTATGATGAATCTTTAGGGTTAATTAGGTTTGCCCATAGGGATGATGAAGTTATGTTTAGGATGCCTCAAAGAACAAAAGAATTAGATCTAGTATCACCCCTAGAAAAAGATAAGTTTAAAGAAATCTTTGTGGAAAGCTTGAAGGTTAGAAAAAAGAGATTTAAGTGGATCCTTGAAAAGAGATAAGGGATATTACATAAGATTGCCTAAACCCTTAGACGTACTTATTAAATGAGATAGAGAAGAGACAATTAAGAAACTCAAAACCAGTCACGTGAGCATCATAAACTTAAGGAGTAAAATGACTTCGAGTCTAGCTACAAGACTCATAAATAAAGAAAAGCGCTTTTTGGGAGGTGATGTGAGGGTCGTAGGACTTCTACAGGAAGTTTTACAATCCCCTAGGCAGTGTACCTAATCGTTGCAGTGTAGTATAGGCAAGACTCGGGGGGTTGTTATCGTTCTCTAAGGGAATAGGTTAGGAAGGCTTGATCACGGTCTAACAGAATTCTAGAGGTTGAGAGAAGATTATTTTTTTTTATTTTATGAAAACAGGTAAATCTATGGTTTGAGAGGTTGGTTTGTTTAGCTAATTAACTAAACTAATTATAATCTATTCTACTGGTGATAACTTTTATGATAAGTAAATGTATTTACCTAATCATGCACTACTCCTTAGATTGCTTCTCCTAGATTCATTGCTTTGTCACACTTGTGATGATCTGTGTAAGTATTTCCTAGGTCATGAACAGATTACACGAACCCGCCGTCTATTTAATATTCCGTTAAGGCAATGCTCAAGTAAGGTAGTATGAAGACTGTTACCGATGGTATCCTTTCTACACTACTCGTGTTTCCCTAGACATATCAACAGCAATACAGACAAAGGCTGGTTTTCTAAAGCCTAACGCGCACATTCATTAGCAAGAAGCAACATAAAAAGGATCTATAACCTAAGTATTATGCAATCATATATAAATATAAAGGAGGGTTTAGCCTCGCATGTTATAAATAATGCAAGAAGATAAATTAATCAAACAATACATAGACATATTAAGTGATTAAAGATAAATAACCTTACTTGATTAAAACATGGATTTAAGGAAGTTCAATAGGGTTTTGAGGCCCTAAAAACGACCTATAAAGCTCCTAAATGACTAGGGTTCGTCTCCTTAGGGTTATACAAAATTATCCCAATGTTACACACTAAAACCCTAAAAACAGATTTATGTTTATAGAGTTGTCGACGCGACGGCAACGCTTTGCAATCCTGACACCGTCGCCACGTAGACGATTCTAGATCCTCTTTAAGTCGGCCACGTCATGACGTCGTCGCCATAAACCTGTCGCCGTCACTAGATTGATCACAACGGCGTCGCTTTATGCCTGCGACGCCGTCTCCAGCCATTGTTTGCAAAAGTCATCATGAGAGTTTGTATAGGTCCGTAATTGTGTATAAAATGACACCTCATCAAATACCCTTACACTTGAGATTTTCTTGTCGTCAAACAAATGGGCTTTTCTATCTAGACAATAGCAATATGAGGGTCATTTAACCTACTCTTTAAAAGTATTTTACAACATAACCTTTTAGACCTTGTAATTAAAAGCACGTAAAGTATATACCAGCACCTCACATAAGTGTTTTGGGATTCTTTCTTTCTCTCAGGTGTATAATAAATTATAACATAAAAGGGAAACGGAAAATCAACACTCATTACCTATCATAGCATATAAATTACCATAGGTTTGGTAAAGGATCAAACCTCCACCGCAAGGCATAAACATTATTCATTACTGTCAAAGAGGTCTTTTAAAGGATTGTGGGGTGTAGGTGTAAGACAACATTAATGGAAATGGAAACGGATAAGATACATTTGGGTGAATTTGGAGTGGAAAAGTTAGCTAATAATTTATAAGAATACACGTTGGTTTGGTTGCTAAGCCAAAGACTCGGACAAAATATACAAACTCTACAGAACTCTACACCAATCTCTTTCTTTTTCTTTTCTCGACTCTAATACAAACATAAACATAAGCAAATGGCAGCCCGTACATTTTTTCACTCTTTTTATATATTTTTTATATACATTTTTTTCATACAGTTTTGCCTTGCCATTGCTTAAACATATAATACATCATGGGGGTTTCTAGATACACTCTTACACTTGAACTTTTACATACTCGATTATTTACAATCTAACTAATGACCCGATTTAAGGTGCATCAAAATAACATGGAGCTTATGGAGCTCTATTGGGGGGGTAATAAATAACTTTTCCCCAATTCTTCTTATTGATGAATACTAACATGAATCCTAATCGTCCCAAAACAAGATTTACAGGGATCAAGGGACTTAGCAACCGTGTACTCAATAATTAACTTGGGTTAAAACAATAATGTACTAAAGGTGAGTACATACAAGGTAGGCTAAGGTGATTTGGGTGTAACGATTGGTTTAATGGTTGACAATGCTCTTCATTAATAGTCCGGCTTAACCAGAAAATTACGAGAACCGTAAAAAAGGATAGGCTCAGAGGGTTGTACTAGGGGTATCCTGTACTAAAAATGAGTGCATGACAAGGGTGTGGGATAGTTATATGATCGGTTTGTGACCTATTCATAATACGAATTACAAGTTTAAAACATGGGTTAATCCTAGTGCCTCTTATCTAGCAAATCCTAATACTTACTATGCGGTCTCGGGATGCATAATTTACATAACACAGTTTAGAATTTTTTAAATAGTACTACCGGTACACTATATAATTTAATAATCGAGAGTTCCCCACCATTACTCTCAGAAATAGGAGGACAAAAAGACAAGTACATAACATTTCGTAACGACGAAATAGACACATATGACTGCATTCGAACCTTAACTCGAGAAAGCTAAAGATACAAATGATCTTGGGTATCAATAATAGATACTTCTAAAGATCTAAAGTGAAACCTCACATTTTTGGGGTGGAAATTTGAGGGTTTTTGTGCTAGTCATACACATTCCTATCCATGAGACGCTATTAATACTCGGTTTTCGTTGGTATGTGTCATAAAAATTTTTAAATTTAGTCAAAATTACCTTTTTATGCTATGTTTGATATATTACCCATCATTTTAAGAACAAATCAAATGGCAAATAAAGGAATAGTTTCTAAGGCTTATTTCCCCCCTACATTTAAGTTGAATATTGTCCCCAATGTTCTATAGAAGTACCCTTAAAAACGAATAAAGGGAAAAGAAAACAAGGAAACAAAACTAGTATCCTTAGTTTGATCAATTAATGATGAATAAAAATGCGATGGACTGGTTAAATATTCCTCCAGGTAATCCATCCATGAAAAAAAAACTTTTTTTTTTCCTAAGAACTTTCAAGCTTTTCTCGTCAAATATATTGTAATCAAAGGACAAAGATAGCTAACCAAGCATAAAATCGCAGGTTAATATAAAATTACAATGAGAGTTTAGGGTTCTGACTTATAAAAACGGTTAAGATAGGATGAGAGTAATGATTTATTATAGGTTTATTGCAGGTTTTACAACAAGGACTTAAAACTTTAAATATTGCATATTTTATTTTTCAGAAATACTAAAAAAAATTAGAATTTTTACATTCCTGGAGACGCGACGCCGTCGGGTATTAATCCTGACGTCGTCTCCAACGTCTGTGAAAAATCCTTCTTCGTTTTTAATGAGAAATTTCCTGCACGTAATTTTTTAGTCAAATCTGAAGAAAGCACTGCATTAAAACCTGGAATTAATCGTTACAATCATATGACTCGAAACTGACGCGAATTAATCTAAACAATTTATTTTAAATGTTTGAATTTTGTTCTTAAAAACTGGATATATTCTTCTACACTTATTTTGTTGCAAAATACCTTTGATTGCAAATAAGACAAAGTTATAAACAAACAAATCATGATTACAAAATTCATTCAAACATAATAAAACAAACAGTAAAGAATTAAAACACACGAAACTCTTAAGCGCTTTTCATAATTTACGAGTCTTGTAGCTAGACTCGAAGTCACACGTCAAGTGTCATAGAAGTGGTCCAGGTCGATGATCTCCCTTGGACTTTCTCTTTCGGAGAGCTTTCTAGTGGTAGGGATCGATTGTAGGGTTTTGGTAAACTCTTCTCCGCCTGGATCAATCAGTCTAATCTTAGCATGCCATGCTCCATCTCTGTTTTTGGGTGGTTTGTTCCAGTTTATTGGGTTGTTAATTAAGTCCTCCGACTCCCACATGTTACTCTTAAGGTTTATGGGTATAGCTCCTAAAAATTCCACCATTCTTCTAAACATAAGGACATCCTTAAAAGGATTGATCTTAGCATCTCTAGCAATTTCCCATTCTCCCGGCAAATGGCAATCTAAGAAGTTCTTCCTAGCAGAGTAAGGGATTTGTATGCCTACTCCATTTGAGCTAGGGCATGGTTTGTATGATTCCCTTTTTCTAAGTGTGGTCTAATATGGTGCTTCCTCCTCACCTAAATCGACTCCTTTTACACCGAATACTGACCTAGTGATTCCTTCTCCTACTACTATCTTGGCCATCCTACGGTCTATAACTGCATTGGCGGTTGCAAGGAATCCTCTTCCTATAAGCAAAGGGGTTTCGGGGTCTTTCTTCATGTCGAATACGTATAAATCATTTAATAGTTTCAGTTTTCCTATGTGGACTTCTACGTCTTTGACAATTCCTACGGGGTAAGATTTGGTTCCGTCAGCCAATCTGAAGATGTGGTCAATCTCTTCCAATAGTCATATGTTAAGCTTTTTAAAGAGGTATAGTGGGATTATGTTTACACATGATCCTAAATCATCCAAGATGTCAAAGGGTTTTGAATCCCCTAATCTACAAGGTAGAGTGAATAGCCCCGAGGTCTTCCATCATGACAGATACTTCACCTTGGACAAATGCGTATCCGTTTTTGCCTAGTTCTAAGCTTTCCACGTATTTATCCAATAATGTGTTATAGATTAGAGCATGAACTAGGACTTCAAGAACCTGTAGGTTAAGATGCAAATCCTGGAATTCATCTTCGAGAGTTGGTTCGGGTTCTTCTAGTTGTTGCGTTCCAATCCCTATCCCTGTTTGTAGCTGGCTTGTCTGGGAAATGTTCGCCTCCGTGGAACATGTTTTGATAGCGTTGATTGAAGTGGAGGGGTGTGATGAGCATTGGGGATCTACTGTTGGGTAAGAACGAGCAAATAAAACTGAAGAAGTACTCAGATTCAGTGTCTTAACCGTGTCGCTAGGGAGTGCTCCCATTATTCGATCGGTGATGGCCTTTAACACTATGTTAATTTTGTTGGTCATCTCACTTTGTTGTTGTTTGAAATCGGCTTCAAACTTAGACAATCTAGCGTCTTGAGATGCCATGAAGTTGGATACTAATCCTTTTAGATTTGATTGATTGTTAAAACTTCGAGGATTGTTGTTGAAGGGACGGTTCGGGATAGAACCGTTAGGCTAGAACCGGTTAGGTGGGTTTAAAAAAATATTTTAGGAATTTTGGGGTTGTCTCCACCTAAGGTTTGGGTGACTTTTTTATGACGGATTGTAGGTGTCACCAAGATTGTTTTGCTCGGGCTTAAAAGTGTACCACTTACCTCTCGCTTCGTCAGTACGCGAGGATGCATATTCAACAAAGGCTTGTTCGGGATCTTCCATGCAATACTGAGTGTCGTGGGGACCACTGCAGATCTCACATGAGGTAGTGAGTTTTTTCACTTGAGTAGGTTGCGTTGGAGCAAGATGATTTTCCATCAAGCGTTGAACTTGATTCTCGAGCTTGATGAGGCGGCGGTCGGATGTACTCGGGACATCTTGAGGCAAAGAGATTGCCTTGACCGGCTTAGCGAAATCCCTTGGGTCATTCCAACTTTCGTTGTCATAGAGGGCGAGGTCCTCTAATAATGCCTAGGATTCTTTGGCATTTTTGTCACGAAGCTTGCCACCAGCCGATTGGTCAATGGTTCGCCTTGTTACGTGATTGACATGGTCATATAAGATTTGGACTTGGAGCCAAAGTTCGATGCCACGATGAGGGAATTTTTGGAGTAAGTCCTTGAAATGAGTCCATGCTTTTGAGAGAGATTCTCCTTGATGTTGTTGGAACATCAGGATATCGTTGCGAAGTTTTGCGGTCCTTCCTGGTGGAAAGAATTGAGCAAGAAAACGAGTAGTAAGATCCTCCCATGTGGTGATGGATCTTGCTGGAAGACGTTCAAGCCAGTTGCTAGCTTGATCGCGAAGGGAAAATTAAAATAAACGCAGGCGCGTTCTTTCCCTGTTTTCACCATTAAGGTCAAGTGAGTCTACAAGTTTTAAGAAATCCTTGAGGTGCTGGTTAGGATCCTCGAACCAAAGTCCGTGGAATAAGCATCCGTTTTGCACCAACCGGATGGTGTCAGATCGAAGAGGTACCACGTTGTTCCTTACGGAGAGCTCAATGGTATTCCTGTAGACCTCGTGGCTAGGTTTGGAGCAATCTCCAAGATTATAGATAGGATTCGCGTCTCCCATAGTGGTTGACGAGAATGGATTACGAAACAAATAACACAAAGAAAAGATAGACTACGAGAAAGCTAATATACGGAATTAAATTCTCACTTGAAAGGATTCAAGCGAGTAGAACTAAGTTAAACTATGATCGAAACCTAACTATTACCCACGCAGCTGAGCTAAAAACTTGATGTAGGGTTACGAAGACTTCACAGGAAGCTTTACAATCCCCTAGGCAGTATACCTAATCATTGCAGTGTAGTATATGCAAGACTCGGGGGTTGTTATCGTTCTCTAGGGGAATAGGTTGGGAATGATCGAACACGATCTAACAAAATTCTAAAGGGTTGAGAGAAGATTATTTTTGTGTTTTTATGTTTTATGAAAAGCATGTAAATCAATGGTTTGAGATGTTGGTTTGATTAACTAATAATTAAACTAAATATAATCTAAAGTACTGGTGATAACTTTATGATAAAAAGATGTATTTACCTAATCATGCACTACTCCTCAGATTGCTTCTCCTAGATCCGTTGCTTTGTCACACTTGTGATGATCTGTGTAAGTATTTCCTAGGTCATGAACGGATTACACGAACCCGCCATCTATTTAATATTCCGTTAAGGCAACGCACAAGTAAGGTAGTATGAAGAGTATTACAAGGCCCCTAAGAGTATATTAAATGCATGTGAAATAACTTAAGAGGGATCAACCATATAGTGGGTAAGGTAGTATGAAGACTGTTACCGATGGTATCCTTTCTACACTACTCGCGTGTCCTTAGACATATCAACAGCGATACAAACCAAGGCTGGTTTTCTAAAGCCTAACGCGCACATTCATCAACAAGAAACAACATCAAAAGGATCTACAACCTAAGTTTCATGCAATCATAGATAAATACAAAGGAGGGTTTAGCCTCGCATGTTATAAATAAAGCAAGAAGATAAATTAATCAAACAACACATATACATATTGAATGATTTAAGATAAATAACCTTACTTGATTAAAACATGGATTTAAGGTAGTTCAATAGGTAAAAATGACCTATAAAGCTCCTAAAACGACTAGGGTCCGTCTCCCTAGGGTTATACAAAATTATCTCAAAGTTACACACTAAAACCCTAAAAACGGATTTATATTTATAAAGTTGTCGACGCGACTGCGTCGCTTTGCAATCCTGACGCCGTCGCCACGTAGACGATTCTAGATCCTATTTAAGTCGGCCACGTCCTGACGCCGTCGCCATAATCCTGACGCCGTCATTAGATTGATCACGACGGCGTCGCTTTATGCCTGCGACGCCGTCTCCAGCCACTGTTTGCAAAAGTCATCATGAGATTTGGTGTAGGTCCGTAATCTTGTTCGTTTCTTCTCTAAATGAGCCCAAGTCACGTGTATTTCCTCCAAAAGTCATCCAAGTGCTAAAAATCTAAAAACAAACGATTAAGCACGTAATCTGGGCATATTTGCATGATTTAAGGGGTTAAATGACCCCAAAATAGTGTATAAAATGACACCTCATCAGGAGGCAACCCAATATTTATTTTTCCCGCATTTAGGAAGTGTCTTGTGTTTTAATTCTTTATCGTTTATTCTTTTATGTTTGAATCATATTGTAATCATGCTCTGTTTTGTTTTTAACTTCGTCTTATTAACAATCGAAAGTATTTTGCATAAAATTAGTGTAGGGGAAAATATCCGGTTTACAAGAACCAATTCAAACATATAAAATAAATTGTTTAGATTAATTCGCGTCAGTTTTGAGTCATATGATTGTAATGATTAATCTCAGGTTTTATGCAGTATTTTACATAGGATATAACTAATAAAATTGCGTGCAGGAAATTTTTTAAGAAAAACAAAGAAGAAATCTTCAAAGTGGCTGGAGACGGCGTCAGGATTTATCCTGACGGCGTCACGTCCCCAGCCATGTGAAAATTCAAAAAATTTCAATTATTCTCGAAAAGTAAAAGGTGCAATATCTAAAATTTGTAATTTTCTAGTAAACCTGCAGAAACCTATGATTATATCATCACTTTCATCCTATCTTTACTGCTTTCATAGAGTCAACCGTAAAGTTTCGTTGTATATATCATTATCCCGCTAATTTTACGCTTGGTGTAGTTGTCTTTGTCTTTGATTTACAGGTTATATTTGATGAGAAGACGCTCTGAAGTTCTTAGTAAGTTTCATTAGACAATTCTTGGAGGACGATTTAACCAGTTATCGCATGTTTCTTCTCCATTATTGAGCAAACCAGGGGAGTACTAGTTTCTTTTACTTATTTTATTCTCCATTTATTTGTTTATACGGGTACTTCTAAAAAACATTAGGGACAATGTCCAACTTAAGTGTAGGGGGAAATAAGCCTTAGAAACTATTCCTTCAATTGCCATTTTCTTTGTCCTTAAAATGATATGTAATATATCGAAACATAGCATAGACGGTAATTTTAACCAAAATTTAAAAACTTTTATGATACATACTGACGAAAATCGAGTATTAATAGCGTCTCATAGATAGGAATTTATATGACTAGCACAAAAACCCTCAAAATTCCACCCCAAAAATGTAAGGTTCGCCTTTAGATCTATAAGAATTCGAGTATCCATTTTTGATACCCAAGATAGTTTATACCTTTAGCTTTCTCGAGTTAAGGTTCGAATACAATCATATGTGTCTATTCCATCGTTACGGATGTGTACGTATGGTCTTTGTCGCCTTTTCTAGAGCATTAGTATCGGTTATAAATTATATGAGTGTACCAGTTATATATTAAATTCTAGAACTTCTTTTTGTGATGCATCCCGAGACTGCATAGTGATTATTAAGATTTGCTAGATAAGAGGCACTAGGATTAACCCATGTTTTAAATCTGTAATTGTTATGATGGTCACATCGATCATAAAACTATCCCACACCCGTATTCGCACTTATTTTTAGTGCAAGACCCCCTAGTACACCCATCTGAGCCTATCCTTTTCACATTTCTCATAATTTTTTGGTTAAGTCAGACTATTAATGAAGAGCATTGTTAACCCTTAAACCAATTGTTACACCTAAATCGCCTTAGCCTACCTTGTATGTACTCACTTTTAGTACATTATTGTGTTAACCCAAGTTAATTATTGAGTACACGGTTGTTAAGTCCTTATCCTTGTAAATACAGTTTTTGGACGATTGGCATTCATGGTAGTATTTATTTCGTGGAAGAACGGGGAATAAAAATTAAGTCAATACCCCCATAAGTTTTTCACAAGTATCCATGTTATGTTAATCCACCTCAATTCGGGCCATTAGTTAAATTGTAATTATGAGTTCTAAAACTCAAGTGTAGGGGTGCATCTATAGATCCCAAGTTATGATGTATTATGTTATAAAAAAGAGAAAATTAGAAAAAGAAAAAGAAAAGAGATGGATGTAGAGTTGTGTAGAGTTTGTATATCTTTGTCCGAGTCTTTGGCTTAGCAACCTAACCAGCGTGTATTCTTATAAATAATTAGCTAACCCTTTCACCCCAAATTCACCCAGAAAGTCACTCCCCAAATGTATCCCATCCATTTCCGTTTCCATTTATGTCATCTTACACCTACACCCCACAATCCTTTTAAAGACCTCTTTGATAGTAATGATTAATACTTGCGCCTAGCGGTGGAGGTTTGATCCTTTACTAAGCCTATAGTAATTTATATGCTATGACATGTAATGATTGTTAATTTTCCGTTTCCCCTAATTGTTATAATTTATTATACACTTGAGTGAAAGAGAGAATCCAAACACTTATGTGATGTGCTAGTATATACTTTCCATGCTTTTAATTACGAGGTCTAGAAGGTTGTGCTGTAAACCGCTTTTAAAGAGTAGGTTAAATGCCCTTAATATTGCTATTGTCTAGGTAGAAAAGCCCATTTGCTTGAGGACAAGCAAATCCCAAGTGTAAAGGTATTTAATGAGGTGTCATTTTATACACTATTTCAAGGATATTTAACCTCTTAAATCATGCAAATATGCCCAGATTATGTGCTTAATCATTTATTTTCATGTTTTAAGCACTTTGATGGCATTTGGAGGAAATACACGTGACTTGGGCTCACTTGGAGAAGAAACGGACAAGACTACGACTCTACACCATTTATTTTGAAGAATTGTGCATATAGAGCGTGGAGACGACGTCGTAGTTACTAAGCGATGGTGTCAGGATTTTTAAAGTAACGGCGTCATGGATTTGGCGACGGCGTCAGGACGTAGCTGACTTAAAGTAGCTTTAGAAGATTCTATATGGCGACTGTGTCACGACTTCAACCGCAACGCTTTTCCTATATATACAAAACCGATTTTAGGGTTTTAACTGTGTAACTTTTGGGAGACGAACCCTAACTTTTTTAGTCGAGTTTGGCAGCTTTTTAGACCGTCTTTAGGGCCTCAAAACCCTATTGTAACAGTCTTTAATCCATGTTTTAATCAAGTAAAGTTTATTTATCCCTTTAATATTTCAATATGTCTATGTATTGTTTGATTGATTTAAGTTCTTTACCTTCTTATAACATGCTAGGCTAGATCCTTTAGTATTTACTTATGATTGCATGAAATTTAGATTGTAAATCCTTTTAATGTTGCTTCTTGTGATGGATGTGCGCGTTAGGCTTTAGAAAACAAGCCATAAGATATTAAATTGGCATAGACATCTAGGGAAACGCGAGTGTGTAGAAAGGATACCATCGGTAATAGTCTTTATACTACCTTACCCCTAATATGGTTGATCCCTCTTAAGATATTTCAATTGCATTTAATATACTCTTAGGGGCCTTGTAATAGTCTTCATACTACCTTACTTGTGTGTTGCCTTAACGGAATATTAAATAGATGGCGGGTTCGTGTAATTCGTTCATGACTTAGGAAATACTTACACAGATCATCACAAGTGTGACAAAGCAACAGGATTAGGAGAAGCAATCTGAGTAGTAGTGCATGATTAAGTAAATACGTTCGTTTATCATATAAGTTATCACCAAAATTAGTTTAGATTATAATTTAGTTTAATTAGTACAAATAACCCAACCTCTTAAACCATGATTTTACCTACTTTTTATAAAATAAAAATACAAAAAGAATCTTCTCTTAACCCTGTAGGCCTTTGTTAGATCTTGATCGAGCCTTCCCAACCTATTTCTTTAAAGAACGATAACAACCCCCAAGTCTTGCCTATACTACACAGCAACGATTAGGTGCACTGCCTAGGGAGTTGTAAAACTTCTTGTTGAAGTCTAACGACAACTACATCAAGAATCCACCAAATGGATGTGAAGTCGGCATTTCTAAATGGACTTCTGCAAGAACAAGTTTATGTGGAGCAAGTAGAGGGATATGTTGCTAAAGGGCGGGAAAGTAAAGTGCTAAGGCTGGAGAAGGCCTTATATGGTCGAAAGCAGGCACCACATACTAGAATTGACAAGTATTTCTAAGCACATGGTTATACAAAATGCCTAAGTAAGTATGCACTTTACTTGAAATTTAAAAATAAAAGTATAATGATCGCCTGCTTTTACGTGGATGATTTGATCTTTATACTAAACTCAAGTATGATTAATGAGCTCAAGAAGTCGATGACGAGAGAGTTCAAGATGATTGGACTTATGTCTTATCTGGGCGTTGAAGTGAAGCAAACAGACGAAGGAATATTCTTATGTCAAGAAAGATATGCCAATGAGATATTAAATAGGTTCGGCATGGATAAGTGTAATCCCATTTGCACCCTCTTAGAACATAAGGCAAAGCATTCTAAGCATGACAAAGGAGAAGCGGTAAACTTAACTCTATTCAAGAGTCTCATTGGAAGTTTACGCTATTTGACATGTACAAGACCCGACATCCTCTTTGCGGTTGGATTGATTAGTCGTTTCATGGAAGAGCCTACGACAAAACATTTGAAGATTGCGAAGAGGATCCTCCGTTACATCAAATGTACCGTAGACTATGGTATGTTATATTCAATAAGTGAAGACTTCAAGTTGGTTGGATATAGCGATAGTGACTGGTCTCGAAACAAAGACGATGAAAGAAGTACCTCAAGATTCCTATTCTTTCTGAGGAACAATGCCTTTACATGGTCTTCAAAAAAGGAATCTATTGTTACCTTGTCCAGCTGTGAAGCAAAGTACGTAGCTGCAACATGTACATAGCTGCAACATCGTGTGTATGCATACAATTTGGCTCAGAATTATACTAAAGGAGCTACACATGGAGCAAGAAGATACAGCTGAGATCTATGTGGACAACAAGTCGACAATCAACTTAGTGAAAAATCCAGTCTACCATGATCGAAGTAAGCATATCAACACTCGTGATAACTTTATTCGGGAGTGTATTACAAGGAAGGATGTTCACGTGATACATACAAGCTCCGAAGACCAAGTTGCAGATATATTTACTAAGCCGCTCAACGAGCGAGATTTCTCAAGACAAAGGATGATGCTTGAGTCGGGAAATCAAGTTTAAAGGGGGTGTTGGATCGTAAACTTGATTTAGTCATAAAAGCCCGAGCCCATATAGAAGAAGTTTCTAGAAAGTCGAAGAATGATCATAGAAAATATCTATGTAAAATATCTATATGAGCGTGTAGAAGATCGTACATAAGTGTGACAAAACTATCTATTAAGAAATATCTAGAATAAAGATATGTATGAAGTCAGAAATATCTAGAGAACCATGGAAGTATCTTGGTTCCAGATTCTTCCGTGGACTAGTTTAAATAGGTGGTGGTGTAAGTAATTGTACCAAAGAGAAAATTTCAAGCAATAAAAGCCATTGCAAAAGTTCTAAAGTGTTCATCTCTTCATCGAGTATCAGCCTGAAAGGCCCTCGTGTTTCTAACAACGATGAGTTTGTGACAACAATTTTTTTTACTAAGCTGGGTACTTTGTGTTTGTGTTTTTCTGCATATATGTCAAAGACAAGGGTAAACATAACAATAGTTATTAGCTAAATTGCATTTGTTTATTTTATAATAAATTTCAGCCCGATTGTGTTGTTGTGCAAATGGCGGAGCTTATTCCTGACGATTTCTATGAGAATATATTCCTAAGATTGGATGTGAGGAATTTTGTTAGATGCTAAAGTGTGAGCAAGTCATGGAAATCTTTCATCTCCAGATCTCGTTTCATTAAAGCTCATTTGAACCTTAGTTACAACATTAATGAAAATGGACATAAAAGGATTGGTGAGGCTGTTTTTCTGATTGCTAATCATGAAATATGATATCGTAGTATTCGCTCTTCAAATGGCCTAGTATGTATAACTGATGGAGGGACTTCTAGTTGCTAATCCTACAACTAGAGAAGTAAACACGCTGTAATATCCCCTTGACCTTGACTTCGACTAGTCATGTTGGGGATTCGGTTATGATTCCGCCATAGGTAACTACAAGGTTGTATTAGGGGTCACGAAAGGAAAGGACCAAACATGCTTTTAAGTGAAATCTCCTAAATTAAATGCTTGGAATGAATCTCCCAACCTGTTGATTATCGAAGAATGTCTATGCTTAAAGTGTCATGACAAGAATTTCGATGAGGTATGGGTGATAAAGAAGTACAATGTAAAAAGAGTCTTGGGGATTGGCAGATAATTACCAATACAAGCGTGAATTTGCAGACTTCTTTTGGGAAGTGAGGAATGATACTTTCAGAGGTTATATGTGGTTTATTGGTAATAGAAAGTTTGAGGGTGTCCCTATAATAGTTGAGAGGGTTGTATCTCATCAATTACAAGCTGAAAATGAATAGGTGCATTCTAATTGCTATAGAAATACTTGTGCCTTTTGATTTCTTACTAATGTATATGATGATTGCCCGTTTAATTAATATGTGCTCACATTTAGTTCATACTGCTACATTAGCTAAGGTTATTGATAAACTCACATGTGAAACTTTTGTTCTGTTATTAAAAAAGCAACCTACTCAAAAGTTATGTTAAAGATGGCCGATCTGAATTTCATTAACATTCTTTCAAAACCTGCGACAGTTAAGCTAGATACCTGGATTGACGAGAGTTTTTACCTTTTTTCTTTTCTTATTTATCGTGTCAAAATCGGGGTACTGAGTTATTTGCAGGTCAAATTGTGTTATGGGTCATGGGTTATTGATGCAGGAGTCTGTCCACTTATCTAAACACCATGCATGTTCTAATGTCTTGTAGCCGAACTCAGATGGGAATATTCCTATTCAATATATGTCTTACTGCCATGAAGTCGAAAAGTTTATAGTCTATTGTGCTATTTTCTGAAGCAGAATGAATGATTGCTGTTTCTTTTAGTTTAGTTTGCTGTGTTTGTACGTTGACTCTATCTTGGATTGAACTCTATCTTGTACTTACTTCTTGTTTTGATGTATCACTTCGAGTGCAAGAGTTTGATGCTATTATTAAAGTAGTCAATATGAGGTTCCAGAATTTTTGACAATTTGTCATACCATCCCATCGGTGCTTGCTTTAACCCATAAAGTGCCTTCTTTAGCTTGTAGACATGGCTTGGATGATCAGCATCGATGAAACCTTCAGGTTGGCACATGTACATATCTTATTTTAACGAACCATATAAGAAAGCAGTTTTTACGTCCATTTGGAATACAATGAATGATTTGTGTGCAACATATGCCAAAAATATCCTGATAGCTTCCATCCTAGCAACTGAGTGAATGGATTCTTTTAAAGTCTATCCCTTCCTATTGAACGGTAACACTCTCCATAACCAACAAGTTGTGTTTCTGATGATAGTTTCTCTTTATCTGGAGCGACCTTATTTTGAATAACCATTCAGAGTAAGGGGGTTTTATGTTGTTTGGCCAATGCCGACTAACTCCCAATAACATCAAGCCGTTTGAACTAGAGAAGCTCTTATTACATTGAGTCAATCCATCCAGGGTCGGTCATAGCCTCTTTGACATTTCTTGGTTCCATAGTGCTTACAGTTAAGGCGTAGATGCACATGTCACCATCTATTCGTAACTGATTTCTTGTCAAGACTAGACGTGAGGGTTCTCTTATCACTTGTTCCAGAGGATGATCCTTAGTCCACTGATATTCATGAAGGTATGGTTGATAGAACGTATGCATGTTCGACAGATCCACATGTTTGAAGGATGATTTTATCAGAAACACGTATCCCTGGCTATTTAGAGAAGAAACGAACAAGACTACGGACCTACACCAAATCTCTTGAAGAATCGTGCTCACAGAGTGTGAAGACGGCGTGTCAAGCATAAAGTGACGCTGTTATGATCTTTCTAGTGACGGCGTCATAGAATTGAAGACGGCGTCAGGACGTAACCAACTTAAATCAGACCTAGAAGATTCTACTTTAGTGTGATGGCGTCGCGACTACGACTGGATGTCGTCGCAGCGATTTCTCTATATATACAAAACCGAATATAGAGTTTTATATGTGTAACTTTGTATAACTTTTGGGGAGCCGAACCCTAAGTATTTTGTCAACTTTTAGGCCGTAAGGGCCTCAAAACCCTATTGTAACTGACCTTAATCCATGTTTTAAATCTAAGTAAGTTATTTACTTTAATCATTCAATATGTTCCTAGGTGTTTGCTTGATTGATCTATGTTCTTGCTTCTTTATAACATGTCAGGCTAAACCCTCCCTTGTATGTACTTATGATTGCATGAAAGTTGGATTGTAGATCCTTTTACTGTTGCTTCTTGTGATAAATATGCGCGTTAGGCTTTAGAAAACTAGCCATAAGATATTCAAAAAATTGCATAGCCGTCTAGGGAAATGCGAGTGTGTAGAAAGGATACCATCTGGTAACACCTTACCCTCAATATGGTTTGATACCCTAAGAAGATCAATTGCATCTTATATACTCTTAGGAGGCCTTGTAATAGTCCTTCATACCACCATACTTGTGTGTTTGCCTTAAGTAAATATTAAATAGATGGTGGGTTCAAGTAATTTTCGTTCATTGACCAAGATATACTTACAAGATCATCACGAGTGGTGACAATGCAAACATATTTAGGAGAAGCAAATCTAATGAGTAATGCATGATTAAGTAAATACTATAAAGTTATCATCAGTAGAATAGATTAAATTAGCTTAATAATTAGTCAATTAACCAACCTCCTTCAAACCAATTGAATTTTATCTCTTGCTATACAAATATAAAATACAAAAAGAATCTCCTTCAATCTCGTAGATCTCTCTGCTAATACATGCTCGAGCCTTCCACAACCTATTCCCCCTGGAGAAACGATTGCCTTATACTACACTACAACGATTATGTTACACTGCCTAGGGAGTTGTAGAAAACTTCCATGTAGAAGTCTTTACGGCAAACCCGCCAACATCACCTTTCATAAATGGTGTCAAGTAATTTTCCATTGCAAATAGTTTTGTTATTTATTTGGTCTAAGCCCGTGTCACTTTGATAGAGTCAAAAAGGTTCTTATATGTTGTCTTAAGATGTTTATTTTATTTTGCATAATTCAAAACCTGAAACTTTAAGGACACGTTCTCATCTTCTAGTTTATGAGACAAAGGATCAAGGGTATCTGATACACATGGAGTATCCTGACTCTTACCCTTGAGATCTCCCAACTGAGATTGCAACCGTTCGATCTTTTTTTGCATGTTATTATAAGCTTTATCATACAAAGTCATGTCATATTTGCATTCCTCACATTTTTTTATACCAATTATTCCAAAGAACAACATATTCTTTTTCTTTTTTAATCATGCAAGTTTCAAGTTTTTCTTTCATATGATCAAGCTCAGTTTAAAGATTTGATGTATCTACAACAAAATTACTTTGCACAATAGACATAATATCATGACTGACAACTGCTCTCAAGAGGCGTTCGATTTCATATTCCAAAGCCTTGTGCTTAGCAAGAGATTCATCAGCTTATTTTGCAAGAGATTTGAAGTCTCGAACAAATTTAGCCGCTTCTTTCAAAAATTGTATTTTCATCTTGGTTCACGATTGGTTCACGATTAACATCAACTTGGTTCACGATTGGAAAATTTTCATCTTTTACAATTTTGTGAAGCTCTTGATGAGCAGTAGACGACCAATTATGTATATCTAATGTCATTTTTTATTTTACAACACGTTGAAGAGTCACATTGGTGCTTTTTACCTATTTAGAAATTTTCGTGCAACACTTGGAGAAGTATCATCCGAAAACTCTTCATTTGGTATTGAAATTGATTTGGAAACCGATTTAGAAACACTGGCTGTTTTGGAAGTATTTGAAAAATACAAACTCTTCACGTGACTTGAGGCCGTTTTGAGAAACAAAAACCTCTGAAAGTTGATTAATATTTGCATAATTTTCCGATTTTATTTCTTTGTTCAATTGTTCCATTTTTAGGCGAATCCCTTAAGCAAGTTGCAGTGTTTCCTCTGAATCATACACAGCAGGAGGATCATGCTTTTCTAATAATACTTTGCCATTATACAAACTCTATGTTGTTTTCTTCTGTAGCTTTGTTTGAAGATAAAAAGGATTTTTGATATAACCCAAAGCCATTTCCTGTTCAGTGTGGGTTAAAACGAGTCAGGCTTAGGTGAAAGCAAGTGTAATCGATTGAATCGACTGACCCGTTTTGACCAAAATTTATCTATGTTCCTTTATCTTATGCTCAATTTGAATTTTTTTAATCAAGAAGCACGTGCTTCTGTATTTGGAATCAGACTTCAATTTTTCTCTCTCGTATGAAGAATTAACATAGCTGATTTTCTTTTAAAGCTGGTTTATTTAAAATTTGAAATTGCCTTATTCAAATTCATTAATCGATAGCAGAACTTAAGTGAAGTGCAATTTAATCTTTTAGTAAGACATAGGAATAAAATTGCCTTGATAAACAAACTTTTTGATAACACCTTTCAATTATCTTTATTTTTCTAATTAATTTCAAACACTTTTCTTGATTTTTATCATCTAGCAACCCAGTGGGTCAAATTCTTTATTAGTTTTCTTTTTCCTTTTTGATTTAACCATTTTGACTTTGTCAACCTTTATAGCCAAATTATTATATAATGAACCATATAAAGCAAGTGTTTCCTCATTGGTAGCAGGACGTTATTCTATTGTTCCCTCACTTTGTTCCACATTGGAATTCATAGAGATAACATTACTATCATTCTGTTAAACCTATATGGCTCAATAATAGGATCGACTAGCATAGTATACTGCTCTTCTTGAGTAAACATATTAAATATCTCATTATTATAACAATTGTCATATTTGTGTACCTCAGCTGATCCATCTGAGTCATAGATAGGAGCTTTATCAGTCTGAGTATCCGATGTCGATGCTTGCTGCAAATTAGCCATCAAGATGCAGTTCGCGTTAACTTTCTCAATCTCGTCAAGATCCCCTGCAGCAGCCATCAAATCAAACTCTTCAGCTTGGAGTTGGATCCCTGCTTTTTCCTTTTGAGAATCAGCAACGGACCCTGAAATAAAGCAATCATCCCTCTTCTTGTCTGACTGTGATTCCTAGTAAGATGACCCAATCACTCTAAAGTTGTAACACCTTACCATGATTTTGTTGTTCCATTACCATTACCTTCAGCTTCGTGCTGCATTACAACATTTACCCATTCCTATCTTCCCAGATCGCACATTCTGATTAGTAATCCCCGGAACAACAATAAGCTCATTGTGATTTCCAACATTTTGAATACCTGGATTCTAAACTGCATTCTGAACAACCTGATTCTCGACATTCTGTATTGCATTATACCCATGCAGATTCCCAACATTCTTCCCAACATACTGTCTAAACTGATTCCCACCATTACCTCTGACCATTTGCATATGTCTATCTTGCCCCATATTCAAACCCAGTTGAGCAATCTGCCTGTTGTGTGGGCTGGATGAAATTCCTTTTAGTTTGTATGTTGGTTGGTGTCGATATAGTTTAATTTTGAATAGCTATAGCCATCAGAACAAGTGCCATGTTCATATGGCAGTTGTTGATGGAGTCAAAAATGTCTTCGGGATTATCATAGGTTGTTGCATATAGTTTCTGGTTGAATGATGGTTGTGGATGTAGTTGTTGTTGGGTGTGGTTGTTGCATGTATGTAATATTTGTGATGGCTGATTGTGTGTCGTTGTGTAGGTTTTATTTAAGTATCTAGTTTTACTATTTATTTTATGCCGACTATACCTAAAAACACACTTTTAATGGGCAGTGTACCACAGTCAGATGGAGTTTCGTGTAGGGGGGGGAGGAGGGTGTCGATCACTAAGAGCGAGGAGCGTTAATTTTCTATTCTATCAGTATTTTAAGGTTATCTAATTTAAACCTAAAACTAATGCAAAATGGGATTTTCTTTTCACAGCCTGAAGAACTGCAACGAGGTATTATTAATCTAACCTATAGGGTTTTGATGACAAGTAAAGCAATAAACACACACAAGAAAACAACTAAACGACAGAGAAGCGGTCGAGAACTAATGTAAGGAAAACGTATCAACCATGAATAATCTAATAAAATGTTGGTTTGTTTATTTAGTGCTATGATTGACTTATCACGAAGGTAAAACATTCCTATGACTTAGGTGGGACTATCTCTTCCCTAAGACCTAGACCACGCTAATCTTGTCATAATTAGACGCATCTACATAAAAGCAAAGCATTTGTTGATTATAATCTACCTTAGGAAATTAATAATGGTGCTCTTACTAAACCCTAGCTCATGGAGAATTTACCCACTTACTGCTTAACGGTTCTTTATATACTAGTACTCCACTGTCCGAGTCCTTACCGATGGAATAAGAACGTACTTGTTGATACCAAGTCACCTTAAATGGCTCAACTAAGCCACTAAACTAAAGCATGGATTAGGTCAATATTTTTTGATCCTATGTTTTAGATACATAAATTCAATATGTTAGACTACTATCCCGGACTCTTAGGTCCCCCTAACGCCGCTAACAAACACCGAAGTTACAACGCATTAACTATGTGAGACCTAGACCATTGAAATGTAGGTCGCATACTTAAGCACATAAACAAATATAAATTGATAAACATAAACAACAATCAACGATAAATTAAGCAATCAAGATAAACAAACCAAACACTAGATCTTCATAAACATGGCTGATACCTAAAGGTATTAGCCGATAGTCATTGTAAAAATACACACGGTTTGATATATGAACGATTAAAATAAAGAAACCTTAATCAAATGCGTATTCGATTGCGTGAAGATTACAAGAGTTTTCCTATGATCTTGAGTCTCTTTTATGACCTTCTAGGCTCCTTTATTCGTCTCTTGGTCGACTTGGTGGTTTAGGGATTCACTTGCATACCTAAAACTGAGTTTAGGATTATCTATTTATAGAGTATGGAAACTCGTCGATACGCCGTATCGAGCAATGTGGGATACGACGTATTAGGGATTTCTTGAAGTAAGGACCACGTTTGATATCTTCCAGAATATTTTATTACTATATTGTGAATACGGCGTATTGATGTCTCCTGCATATGGCGTATTGGGTTTCTAATCCTTCGTAGTTATTTGTGAAGTGTAGGCACGGATACGCCGTATCTTCTTGATGGATATGGCGTATTGAGGTAAAACCAGTTGATTATTCTTCGTTGACCAAAGTATTATATACGACGTATCGTTGATCTGGATACGACGTATTCTTCAAAGTCAGGCAATGATCTTTTGATTCGTCAAAGTCTTGGATACGTTATATAGATCTAGAATAATACGGCGTATTTGCTGTCGGGTCAGTAGACTTTCTCGAACTCTTCGTTTATGCTCCAAAATGCGTGCCTTTTATCATAACTTCACAAAGTACTCCATGATTACTGCAATTCTCAAATACAAACGATTAAGTAACAACTCTTTGAAATAATCATACAAAATGGGTAATATACATGGGATAAATGATGCTATAAAAGTGACGTTATTTGATGTCATCAAATATCCCCCCACTTGAATCCTACTTTTCCTCAAGTAGCCTTTAGAAGTTTATAAAAATGTATCCCTAAGGATATTTTTATGAAAATAGACAAGTTTGATGTCATCAAAATATCCCCACTTAATCCTACTTGTCCTCAATTATCCCTTTAGACTGTAATAATAAAAAAGTGAAACCTAAAGATATTTCCGGTTAAATAAAGACATTATTTGAGTCTATTACAAGTACACAACCAAACACCTCATGAAATAGTAAAGATGAAAACACTAACAAAACAACTCACTAATCTATGTTGGTAACAGTAAATAATTCGCTCAATTGCTCGTCGTGACAGCATTTCTATCATAAGTTAATGGCAAGGATACATAACTCTCTGAATACGCTATATATAAAAAATAATTATATAAGGGATTTATATCAAATAAGTAGTATGTTAAGTATTTTCCGTCGGGTTCGAGAAACAAACTTTTAACCAAAGTAGTCTCAAAAACCTCCCGGGTCGTTTTCCCTCGACGAAGCGTGAATTGAGAATCGGTTAAGTCCGTGATTGCGCATTTTGAATGGTTTCAAAGATATTTGAATTGGTTTCTATAACTACTAATAAAAATGAATAAAGATGAAAATCACGTAAACATATAAGATCATTAAAATTAAAATACGAGAATGTAAAATGTGTAAACGGTGAAATTACAGAACGCAGACAATAAGCAATAACACTAAAATTAAACCCTAAATGATTTTTTAAACTTTTACTAATCCTAATTAACTAGATAATAAGTAAAAGCTAAGGAAATTTTAAAACGAGGGTGATTAAAGCTAAAAACGAAGAAAACGAGAACGGGAACGAAATCCCGTTCTTTAAAAAGTGAAATTACAAAATATTAACCCTACGAAATGTTAAATATCAACCTAAGCCCTAGATTATTATAAAAGAAAATTTTTATAAAAAATAATTTTAATTTTTTTGATTATTTTCTATTTTATAAATTTTTTAAAGTTTTTATTAAAAAAAAATGATTAAAAAATAAAAAACGTTGATTAAAAATCTAGAAGAAAATTACTAAACTTAGCTTATGATAAGCAAATGCAAGAAAAATATTAAAATCCTAATGCTAACTAAATAAGTAAGCCGGTAAAATTGCTATTAAGGGCACTCGAAGTGCTTTTTTTATTACAAAGGCCTTAAAAAAGGGTATAAAACAATTTTAAAACGCACCTGGACGTAAAAAGTCCCAATGTCGCAATGGTTAGTGTGTTGGGTGTGTTTTGTTGATTAAAAAAAGAGAGGAGGGCTAGAGGCAAGGGGTTTCGAGCCTTTGCTTCACACCCTGACTTCCTCTCTTCCTTATTTTTTAAAACTTTTTAAACAAAGTTGTATCACTAAAAATAAGCACTTTTAATAATAACAACTTTTTATTTACTTTAACGCTAAGCCCGAAACGTGACATAAAAGAGACAGACTACATTTAACATTTATAAAGCTTTTTAGCTTAAAACTTAAGAATCAAGCAAACTTGAATTAGCTAAACTACTATCAAATAAGCCAAAATTATCCTATAACTAAACTAATAAGCACAGCTGAACAAGTAATAAGCAAAATTATAAACTATAAGCACTTAGACACTCTTGCTCAAAATTGTTCTCAAAAAGAACAAACAACTACTTTTGGACTTATTTTTAAACAATCAAATAGAACCTTTTGGCTAAACCACTTATACCATTAAAAAGCTTGACTAAAATACTACTTAAAACACTCATTAAAAACTATTTTGAAATTCTACTAAACTAAAAAAAACTACTCTAAAAAGCTAATGCAGACAAAGTAAACTATATTTTTGGTTTTTTTTATAAAATTTATGAAAAGACAAAATGCTGAATTTGAGGCTAAAAATTGATGACTAAATAAGCTAATTTCTACAAAGTAAGTTCAAACAGATTTAATATAACCTACAAACTACTAGCAAACTTAATTTTAAATCCTAACTCTAATTATTACCCTCTGAAAGTTAAGAATAAAAAAGGTTGATTTAGCCTATTTAACAGCAGATGCAGTTGACAACCAAAACACAAAACTACTAGTGCAGGCCTAAGGAACTTTGTTCCTACACTTTTAACACACCAAAATGAAAGTAGAAAGATCAACACAATAAGCTAGAACAAGGTTAATCCTAAAATGCATATGAAGCTAAAATTATAACTATATATTCAAACTAATAACTAATTATTTTGATAGAAATTAGATTAAACCTAACTAATACCTTAAAACCTAGATATCAAACCTTAATATGAAATTTAAACTTAGATTAAAGGAACAAATAGACTTTGACAGCACTAATTCTAGTTAGTGTTGTCATAAGCCAAACACTCCTTTAAGTAATCCAAATACATATTAAGCTTGTGATATAGAGATTTAAAACACAATTGCACAACCTAATAAGCCTATAAACAATCCTAATGATCAAATTTTATCTACTAAATAACAATAATCTATAAGCTAAAAAAGTATTGCTACCTTTTTTGGATTTTATGACAGAAAATTAACCAACACTTGAAAACTAAGTAATATTCAAAGACAGATATTCAAAGGCTTAAATCTAAATGACATAAACATATAAAAGACATAGTAAGCACAATTAAAGCAGTAATAAGCACTCTTAAACTAATTGATAAGCAAACCAAATTAACAAGAATAATAAGCAGATTTGATATGAAAAATTAGAGAATACCTCAACTCCTTGCTCAAAACAGGAGTAGTAAATCCTATTAAGCTCTAACCTACCCAACTTATTTAATAAGCAATCTAAAACACATAAGCTCTTCCAATTATAGCTTATCTTCCAAAAGCTTGTTTCTTTTTTTCAAACTGAATATCCAATCAATTTAGCTCAATTAAGCTTTGAGGATGCTTATTTGAGCTTGGAGAATATAAGTGAACAACAAACAGCTTATTCAGAGCTTATTGAGCTTATTTAAAACTTCTAATCAAATGTAGCAAAATTCTCATAAAAGTAAAACACAATTTTAAAGTAAATCGTAATTTTATTAATAAAGGAAAGATTACATGGCTTTTAACTGAAAATTACATTAAGTAAAGACAAATAAGCTGTAAATAAGCTATTCTAACCTACTTTACTCTATCCTACTCCTAGTTATCTTCTACTGAAGAAATCCCTCTCCTATTTATAGAGAGACCATAGGGGCTATGTCATTTCTACCCTTGATCTTTTTGTCCTCAATCCTTGACGAATGGGATGATTGGGGATTGCCAAGGTGGCAATTGGTGGGATAAGGTTGGCAAAGGTGTTGGTCGACATAGGGGAGAAGAAAGGGGGATGATGCTGGTTTGTTATTTGGCGGGTAGTGGAGACAGGGCAACTAAGAAAGATGTACAGTTGTTTCCGCTTTATTTGAAGTTTGGGGAATGTCAGGAAAGGTCCCTGAAAATTATACATTGTATTGCAAGTTTAGTCCTTGTGGTGATACAACTTTGGTCCTTGGAGTTATATTTGTGTTTGCATCGTTAGTCCTTAAAGGACTAACGGGGTTAAGTTTAAAAGAGGGTAGAGGATTAACGGGGTTATAAGGGTGATGTTGGGCTAGTGTTGGGCCGGGTATGGTTTTAGAAGGACTTGGGCTTTTATTTATGCTTTAAGGCTTATAAAGTATAAGTGGGCTTTCCCAGGCCCACTAGGTGGGTACAGGTTAGGTTTTCGGTTTCGGTTTTCGATGCTCTTTCCAATGCCTCATCCCGGGTTGACTTTGACTTTTTGACTTTTGTTGACTTTGACTTTGTCTTTTTGACTTCTCACGGTCTTTCCGTTATCGTGCTCGGTTTTGTCGTTTTTGGCTTCGATTTTTATCCTTGTCTTGGATATCCATTACCTGCATAATACAAATGTAAAACATACAAATACAATGTATTTTTTGTACGTTTTTAGTCATTTAAGTCCGATTTTAGTGGTCAAAGGTATGTGTAATTAAACGCATACCAAAATCCCCCATACTAAGATATTGCCGTGTCCTCACGCAATGCTATAGGTAAGCACTAAGAAAACTAAGAATCTCGATCCCCCTCGACTAATTACCTCGAAAAGTAGCTAAGTGTTCACCGAGGGGAATTAAAGAATCAAGAGTTTAGAAAAGCCCCATTTTTACCATTTTTAAAGATATACACTTATTACCACTAATATTTTTGTATTTTTCCTTTTTCTTATTTTTATTCCCTTTTTTTTATATTTTAGCAACTAACTAATTTGACTTTCGTTATTTTCATAACCTTTAGGGATCATAGAACAAGATGCATTTCGATCCGAGAATGCCCCAAAAAAGGATAAATTCATCGTTCCCGACTTTTCACTCGCTCCATACCAAGCTTAAAATGAAATCACCGTTAAATATCAGTTAAGATGCTAACACTACTCATATTTGCAACTTGTGAACTTTTAACTCCCGGCAATTATTATATCTTAGGTATATATGCCATTTTGAATTTCAACCATGGATCAACTTTTTGCAAAATTCTATGTTTCACGTTCCACCC
>BQNB010011939.1:35404-47904 GCA_026074375.1 Tanacetum coccineum
ATCAACCAACAGCCCCTAACTAACTTTAGGCGGGAAAAGTGCATTTAAATAGTTAAGCATTGTAGTTCATTTCTTCTTGTCTAGAAAACTTGTAATTCTCTTCCTTCTCTTGTAATCATTCAGTTACTATCAATACAACAACTTTTCCCGCTATTTTGATTTTAACTAAATTTTACTACTCTGTTTTATAATTTCTTGAGTGGTCAAACTAGTTATCATCTTCTAGCGGATCTTCATTGAACCCTAAAAGTGCTCATCACTTTAATCACACGATCATTATTAGTTATGATTTCAATTAATTTACTCGTTAGGGTATTAATTATTTCATATGGATCCGATCATCGTTCATTAGGGTTTCGATTAATTCACTCGAATTCGATCAACATCTTCAAATGAGGGTTTCAGTATATGTTGGGATTTAATAAATCTAGCTAACCAATTTAGCCACGAGTGCGCAGCGGATGGATCTAGTTATCGCAAGTAGGCTAACACATATTAAATAAGGAAAGCATACCTTTTGCGATTATTCTTGAATACAATAACGTCTAAAACAAACGCCTCTACGGTTGCTCACACAAACACGTCAATCAAGTATGTAAGATTTGCTAGTCTTACCCTCACGATCAAGCACCCACGTGTTATTCAAAACCAAACGCACGCCTTGCGTTTCTTCTTGAATTTGAACCAAACAAACAAACCCTTATTAAAGGTTTAAACCTTAATTCGTCACCTTGGAGGAATCACCAAACAACCACCACGCGTACCTTGAATTGTCAAGCAAGGAGATCAAGCGAACAACGGAAAACCAAAACCCTAAAAGGGTGTTTGGTTGATTTCAATTAAGGGGAGAGAACTAAAAATCCCTTAGGGATTTTGGTTAGGGTTTTTAGGTGAGGGGGGAGAGCACCAAAAATCTTTGGTGATTAGGGAATTAATGAATTGAAGAATGAGGGATAGGAGGTGTGTTTATATAGGCACCCCAATACCCTAATTCTTGTAGGACAAGATTAGTATAATTCCTATAATTAAAACAAATCTTTTTTTCTTTCTTTTTCTCCTCATCCAACCGAACAAACACCCTTTCCTTTTACTCTATGGGTTTTGGCCAAACAAAGAGTTCCTATAAGGTTCGGGTTTTGTCCAGTTTAGTCCTTGGTTCTATATTCAGAATGTTTATTTAAATCAATTAAACAAGTAATTAATTAAATAACTATTTAAATATAAATCGTGAAGTAACCATACTCTTCGTATTTAACGTGTGTGCCCCCAATAGGCTCACGTATTTCTAATCGTATTTAGCGAAACCAACTACCATTTTCCAACAGATGCACCTTCATATAAATCATACACATTTCTCCTTTTACATATACACCCTGAGCAAGTTACCAGCATGAAACCTCCACGTCTTGGTGTGTTAGTCATTCGGATAACAAGTCGAAAAGGTTTAAATAATCTACAAATAAAATACATAATAGTCAAAGTTTGTACAAAAATGTTTTTTTAATATAAAACATAAGGGCAAATAACAAGAAGAAACATCATACTTGTCACAATATACTTTTATAACACCAAACTTCGATTTTGATCTTCTGTGGTCATAAAGTCATTTTTCTTCCTATTATGGGTTCAGTTACCAAATTACCATTTAAGGTCCTTACAACATATTACATAACTAGTCCCTTAACTAACTATCAAAACACAAAATTATCAAACCCAGATATCATACCCTTTCTTAAAACACACAATTATCAAAAAATTTAAAACACACTATTAACAAACCCGATCCCTAATCCGATCAACAACACCCAGGTTTATCATCCACATCACCCCAATCCGATCAACAAACCCTAATTAACTAGTCCTATCATCGTTTTCCGTCAATCCCGATCACCAAACAAACACTTATTTCAATCAATAACAGGAGGAGGAGGAACTAGATGGGTATCAATCGTAACCAATAATCATCCATAATTTCTGGGTAATTTTGGGGTTTGAAGCTTTTCAATCAATCTTTTGAGGTAATTATTCAAAACTTTTCACTTAGTCTTTTGTGATTTGGTAAGTGTGATTGTAAACTGTGGTTAATTGTTGTTATTTCTAGATAAATTGTTGATTAATAGGTTAGGTTATAATTCAGGCTTCTTTTATTGTGTTAAAGTGGGGGTTGTAATACTTCACATTATGTTCTGGATAATGTGATTAACATGTTTTTGGTATGTGTAGTATATGAGATATTAAGAAGAAAAGACTTCGACGAAGCCAAAACCTAAAACACAATAAAATGCAACGTGTTCTGTATAAAATTAGACTAGGAGCTGCTAAATGTAAGTATAAAAAATGTATGACTAGGAGCTGCTAAATGTAACCCCCAATGCAGACTCTATTTTTGCATCTGAGTATGCATCTAACTTGAAGTTATATCTCTCCTTCTAGTACTTGCATCAGAAGAATACAGTTGCATTCACGGTACTTGCTTGATAATTTTTCTCTCATTTTTTTCGTGGATCCTACTATCCGGTCTTTGCATCAATTCGCATGTATCAAACCCATGATAGCTTATTACCCCAACCTCCACTTTAAGCAAAATTTCTAGCCTCATCACGTCCACTAGCATTCTCTTTATCAAAGAGTTACTTTTTGTAGCTGTACACTTAAATAAGAATATATTATACATACTGATGGAAAAATAAGTAGATTGAGTTCAACGTGAAAGATCACGCAATCAACAGTAAGTCATATAAATAGTTACATGATAATGTTAAGATATTGAATATTCTGTAATAATTAGTATATCATCAAGATATGGTTTACATTGTTTTTTGACCATTTGGACTAATGTTCATGTTTAAAATTAATTTTATATAATTTGTTACGACATTTAAAAAAAACCACTTTCATGCTAAATCTGGCTTGGGTCATTTATCGTTGTCATGTCACACCATCAAAGTCAGTTCAGAGAGTTTCTAGTAAACCTTGCATAGCTATTCAAAAAGATCAGGTTGCAGTTCACTGTCAGAAACAAACAAGCCATCTAGCAACTACAATTTAGCAAACAAATAAATCACAAACCGGAACCTTTACAAATAAGGGGCAAACATCATACCACAGATCAACTCAAATTGGCACGATTTCATGTGCCAATCGTCAATTTGCGATGTAAATGCTATAGATTAGCTTATAACCATCAGGATTATCTGTTATATACTATTTGAGTGTGATGGCTTAGCTAGAAACAAATATCAAATAAATATATTACTGTAGCATTTATAGCTAAGGTGTTTACAAGTTTTTAAATCTGCCTGGGTTTCATGTAAACTCAGCCAGTCCCAGACCCGGATAAAACGATGAAGGTTAAAAGAGGGGAAACATCTCTTAAAAAAACTTGTATTCATACTTCTTGTGGCTATTCTGGTTAATGGGAAGAAGCCATTAAGCTTTAAGTTTCTAGTGTCCTTGGTTTTTGCAGTTGGGTGTGTTCACTATGGCCTGGGTTTATTTTCAGTTAAAGGTTTCTGAGCGTTGTGTGTGAGACTTGTGATGATTTTAGAATCATTTATTGAAGATGCAGGTTATGTAATGCAAGTATTTTAACACTTAACTATATAATGGTATTTAACAGTTTAGTATGTAATTAAATTAGTTATGTAGTTTGATCTTATATCGTTTTATACTTTTGTTATACGGGTAAAAATCTATAGTGTTAAGTCAAAAAGGGTAGGTCGGGTAATTATATTTAGTCGATAACCTCATAAAAATAATTTTGCTCATTAAAAAAGGGACCAGGTGGTTGATGTAAAAGTTTGTATAACATGGACTAAATTTGTAATTTACCTCAGGGGGCAAAATGTTCATAAGTGCCCATAAAAGGAAAAAAGGACTTTTATGACCACAGAAGACTAAAATAGAAGTTTGGTGTTATAAAAGCGTATGATGTTTCTTCTTGTTATTTGCTCAAAACATAAATTATATTGCTTTTTTGTTTTGTGTTGTAGATCAACATCTATCTAGCTAGGACGCTGGGTATAAAGTTATAAATTTAGTAAATCGTGATATGTTAGCTCAATTCTATGCATTTCACAGCTTTTTAGGTTTATAAAAAAAGAAGAAAAAGAATGTTTGTTGTGAAGGATGAGTTTTGATTTGTGAGTTATGATAATCGTAGTTTAATTTTTATATCTTTGTTACTTGTAGTATATGTATTTCAAATTCAAAATTCATTCATTAGAATATATCCAAGCCATGGTTGTCAGGATCCCGATCCTGATCTTAGGATCTTACGATTTTACGATATTGCAAAACAAAAACGATCCGGATCCTACGTAGGATCTTTGCAAGCTTAGGATCTTATAGGATCCCGATCTTGACCATAGGATCTTAAGATCTACTACGATCCGATCTTACTTTTCTCGAACCACAAACTAAAAAACTAAATATTTATCGGTTGTGTTTTGTAGAATTTAAAAAACTATATGTTAATCTTCTCAAACATTTTATAATCATAATTTTCGAAAATATTTTTGTATAGTTTTGTGTTAATGATATATAGTAATTCGTAGATTTTTCTAATATTATAAAGATTATTAAGAAATTGATATTATAGTAGGATCTTAAGACCCCGATCCGATCTTACGATCACGATCTTGCAAAGACGAAAACGATCCTAGGTAGGATCTGTTAAGGTAAAATACCGTACCTTGAGTCTAGGGCGCGTTCCCTCGTCTCTTGATGGAGTATCCCCTTTAATTATCTGACACCCCCCCCCCCCCCACACCCCCCCCCCCACCCTTCCCCCCACCTACCCCCGTCGTCTCTTTGATGGAGTAGCCCCCTTAATTTATCTGAAAATAAGAAAGAACAACCCGTAACGCGCCCCCGGTGTTGACCCAGGACCAAGCTTCGGGCGTGAGAGTAAAGTATGTGAATGTTAGCCGAAGAGCTGTATGTGAAGCCGAAGAGGCTATAGTCACATAAATGTAAGTATGTCGTTCAGAAAGTGTTTTTATTGTCAAGCGTAAATAAATGCTAGGGTATTTATAAAACAACTGAACTTGAAGTACAGTTTGGAAGTACTGGTCTTGACTACATTGGGATGAAGGAGACGAACCTAATACCTAGCCCTTTGCCTTTGGTGTCGTATACCTTGGGGACATCGCTCCTTAATTCCTGCATAAGCGATTTGCGTAAGGCTTCTAATTGATCCAGTAGTTGGAAGAGGTTCATTCTTTATCGAGTCTAACATTTTGTCTTCATTCGGGGTTGATGTAGTACGCCCGTACCGGTATCCGATGATCCGTTCGGATGTGAGGTCCGTATCGGCACTCTAGTGGCCCGTTCGATTTAATAGCTTCTTGGTCTGGACTTGCTTCGATTGGGTTTTGAGTGGTTCACACCTTGGTGTTTAGTGCCCTTCGCTAATAGCCTGTCCGGCATATACGCGGACATGTCCCCCCCAGTATGACTTTAAGTGTTGTAGACTATTGAAGTCATACTTAAAGTGCTCATCTGAAAAGGTTCTGAGATGTTGGTCCTTGTCTCTTTCTTGCCCCAATCTTTTTTTTTTTTTTTTTTTTTTTGAATGGGACAGAATCATAATTACAGTGGGTTAAAAACCATTATGATTCCTTGTTGTCTCTTTATCACGTGTTTACACGTGTTGATCGATTTCCAATCGACGGTCGTGCTTTGGACCTTGACAGCTGTTCTTGTGATTTGACGGACCCAAGCCCATTTGGGGCCTATAAATAGTCCAGTCTTTTATTTTTTACCGTGTGTAAAAAATTTAAAATCATAGCCGAACGTCCCTTTGTTGCAAGACAATCATCCGACTCGCTCAGCCGTCCATTTCTTTATTGAGATCAGGTATACTTTTCTCCTTTTTTGACTTTATAAGTTGCCTTCCCTTCGGATCTTTGCAAATGGCCGACATGGAACGAGTCGACATGGGGTCGCAAGCTGAAACCTCTTCATCTAGCAAGCGTGACATGGGTTCTTATAGCTCTACCATGAAACCTTCGGACGTGAAAGCCCTCACCCATAGATATAACATTCCTAGGGATCTACATCCTGTTGCTGTTTCTTCCGAGTGGACCATGGACCGTCTAGATGATGATTGCATTGGTCTCTATGAGCAGTATTTTGAGTTTGCTGGGCTAAGAGTACCCTTTTCCACCTTCCTTCTTGCCGTGATTAGGCACTTTCATGTACACATCTCCCAACTAGTGCCATTGGGTTTGACCCGGGTGACCCTCTTCGAGTTGTACTGTCGAAGCCTTGACATCGTCCCTTCGGTAACTTTGTTTCGGGTTTTTTACAAACTTAGCAAACAAGGGGATTGGTTTTCCTTCGAGAAAAGAGCTGGTAAGGACTTTCGGGGTAAGATCTTGAATGAAACATTCTCTTGTATGAAGAAGTGGAAAGGGCGCTTCTTTTTTATTGATCGAAGAGCCATTCCGGATGCTATGTGTTGGAGGCATCATGATTCGGATATAAGCGACCCTGTACCCAAAGATGGTTTTAATGAGGCTGACGTTGTTACTCTGACCCACCAACCCATTGATATTCGTGGTGTTCCGAGCGGACTGCTTTTTTGTGCTGGGTTGGCCGTCACCTGGGAATTTCCTAAGTTCTATCCTTTGTTCAAAGATCCGGAGGGCAATGGTAACGAGAGGGCACTTATCTTTTCTTTATTTGTTTGCCACTTTGTATATATTCCCTCTTATTCCTCCACTTGTGTTTTTTTTTTGTAGTTATCACCATGTCGGAGTATTTACGTCTTCCTTTTCTTTCCGGAATGACTATCGAGGCTGGGAGGGCCTTGACTGACCAAGACATCATTCCTCACTACTACCTTCCACTAACAGTGATGAGCCAATTCTAACACAAGGCTCTCAACAAAGGTGTTGAGACCTAGATCCAAAAATAGTGGGCCACGGATACGGAAAGCGCAGCTGCTGCAAGAGAATGACTAAGAACAGGGGAGTCCGAAGGTTCCAGTGGGCCATGAGAGGGGTTTGAAGAGGGTTAGGAGAATGCTATGATACTCCTTGTTCCTACTCCTCTTCAGGACTATAGGGGAGTTACTTCGGATGTTTCTAGGGGTGAAAATGTGGTTTCCCCTACTCAAGCTCAGGGGGATAACTTGCTTAGAGTGTCTCTTTGCGCATGATTCTGCTAATACCACTACTCACCCTTGTGAAGAGCACCATGACGAACACTCAGGGGTTCTTGGCACTGGAGATGGTAATTTTGACGATGATGTGGACGAAGAGGTTGATCTTGAGGGGCCGGAGAGGCATCTTAACGACACTACGGAACAGGTTGTTCTCGGAGCTGAGTCGATCCCCCCTTCTGTAACCCGTCCGAATAATGGAAAATCCATTGCTCTAGAGGAGACTCCTATTCCTGATCCCCTTTCGAGAGGTTTGTCTTTCTTTTCCTCTTTATTCTCTATGTGGTGTTTGTTTGTTTTTTGTACTAACATGCGGTGTTCCACAGGTGTTGGTGCCGATGGAGCTGGGTCTTCTTTACCTCCGCCTCTCTTTGTTCCGACTTGGGGAATCCATCAGAGGAGTCGAGTGACCACTCCGGAGGAGTGTCGTGATTTAATGGCCAACCTTACCCCTCCCGGTGTTCAAGAGGAGATGCATGTTTTGGATAATAACCTTGTTTTGGATAGGGCCTGGTTTACCTTGGCCCGTGGTGCTATGGCACAGGCCCATGCTCTCCGTCAGTTTGAGTCCCTTTATGACTCTCACCATGCCTTGAAAGAGGATCTTGAGATGACGCGGAGTCATCTTGTTCGGTCTCGAGAGGACTTTACCGTTGTTCAGAACTTCTTCAACACTTTATCCGATGTTCTGAGAATCTTGCCATTGCTCAAGCCGAAAGGGATAGCCTGATGGCTACCAGTGCCGAACAGGCTCTTCGTATCAAAGAATTGGAGCAACAATTAAAAAGTGCTGATGAGGCCCATTCTTCTGTTGTGAAAGACCTGGAGGGCCAACTTGCCCAAAAAGACTCTGCATTGGTTTATGCTGAAAGGGTTTCTAGCGATAGACTCTCAGAGAATGAGGAGCTCCGTACCCAACTTGCTTTTGCCAAAAGGGAGAAAATTGATGCTGTTAAGAAACTCCTTCCCACTGTGGTGGGGCGTCTTCTACAAAGTCACGAATATAAGCAGTCTCTCTCTGTTCCTTTCAACTATGCCCTTCAGACTGGGTGGGGACAAGGTCTGGCTGAGGCGAGGTCCGAAGAGGAGCTTCGTGAGCTTATGATGAGGATGAATGGGTTTGATGCTTATTCCGACAAGAAGATGAATGCTGAGTACGAGAGGTTGTTCTCCAAGACTTACTCATATGTGGATCGTATCTCTCACCTGTCCGAGAAGTCGGTGCAAGATCTTCTAAAACTTCATCCTGCCCCTCCTCCAAAGGATGCTCCCAAGGCTGGCTCGGGGGGTGTTGCATTTGCCCCCAAACTTGTTAGAGCCGCGGAGGTGGCCGGTTCGAAAGACATAGCCTCTCGACAGATTTCAAAGTCCAAGACTGGTCCTCTTCAAGACCCTGATCGTGCTTCCGGAGGTCCCAAAGCTCCTCCGGCTAAGAAGACTTAGCTTTTGTAATTTGTAATAGATAGGTCTTGAATTGTTTGTAATTTTTTTTTTTTTTGAACAAGCGTCCCCTTTTGGGGCCTGATAATTGTAACTTATTTTGGAGTCGTTGTAAATTTGCATATGTCGCACTTGATTCCTCCCTTGTTTGCTTATTTCACTTGTATTCGAATAGGCTAACTCTCATGTGGGTTGAGCTACCGTGAGGTCGCTTCGTCCGAGGAGGTTTTGCTATATATACCATACGTTTCGTCTGGAAGAACTTTGCCTTTTCTTCTACTTTTTTTTTTTTTTTTTTTTTTACCCTGTGACTTGATTGTCTGTGGGATCTATTTCGTTCGGAGGGGCTGTGCCCTTATCATTTTACCCTGTGACTAGGTTGTCTGTGGGATTTATTTTTACCGGAGGGGCTGTGCCCTTTCTATATCATTTTTACCCTGTGACGGTCTGTGGGATTTATTTTGTCCGGAAGGGCTGTGCCCTTTCTATATCATTTTTACCCTGTGACTTGGTTGTCTGTGGGATTTATTTTGTCCGGAAGGGCTGTGCCCTTTCTATATCATTTTTACCCTGTGACTTGGTTGTCTGTGGGATTTATTTTGTCCGGAAGGGCTGTGCCCTTTCTATATCATTTTTACCCTGTGACTTGGTTGTCTGTGGGATTTATTTTGTCCGGAAGGGCTGTGCCCTTTCTATATCATTTTTACCCTGTGACTTGGTTGTCTGTGGATTATTTTTGTCCGGAAGGGCTTGTGCCCTATCAATATCATTTTTACCCTGTGACCTAGGTTGTCTGTGGGATTTTTATTTGTCGTAGGCTGTTTCCCTTTCCTATATCATTTTTTACCTGTGAATTGGTTTGTCTGTGGGATTTTATTTTTGTCCGGAAGGGCTGTGCCCCCTGTTCTATATCATTTTTACCCTTGACTTGGTTGTCTGTGGGATTTATTTTGTCCGGAGGTAGCGATCCGTCCGTCCAATTATTGCAACAAATATTGGAAAATTGCCTTTTCCTTTTGAACTAGAAGGAAAGGCTATAATATTAATTGATTAGCATTTGTAAATACAGAATTCATAAAACAATAAATCCTACAAGTAGCATTTGCGTAGATTAACTGCGTGCCATGTTCGAGGCACCACCTTATCCTCCATTGTTTGCAACTTGTAAGAACCATTCTCGAATGCTTCTGTGACCCTGTATGGGCCTTCCCAATTTGGCCCCAACTTTCCTTCGTTCTCTATCCTGCTTGCTTCATTCCTTCGATAAACAAACTCTCCCGGCCTAAAACCAGCTGGACGGACCCTCTTGTTATAGTACTGTTCCATCTTTGTTTTGTACTTGGCCTCTCTTATAGCAGCTGCTTCTCTTCTTTCCTGCAACAAATCTAGATTCAAACGCTGCTCCTCCTCATTGTATTCTTCCCGTATCATTAAGGTTCGATAAGATGGGATTCCTATCTCAGCCGGGATGACCGCTTCACTTCCATAGGTCAAACTGAAGGGCGTTTCGCCATTGCTTTGCTTGATTGAGGTCCTGTGGGCCCATAGCACATTTGGCAGCTCGTCCACCCAACCGGCTCTTTCCCTACCTAGTCTGGTCTTGATCCCCTCCATGAGGCTTCTATTTGCCCTTTCCACTAAACCATTGGCCTGTGGGTGGGCTACGGAGGTGTTCATCTGTTGAATCTTGAATCTGGTGCACCACCCTTTGAATGGTTCATTTACCAGCTGTGCTCCATTGTCTGTGACAATTATCCTTGGAAGGCCAAACCTGCAAATGAGATTGTCCATAACAAATCGGATCACCTCTTTACCTGTTATTTTGACTAGAGGTTTGGCTTCTATCCACTTAGTGAAATAGTCAATTGCTACAATAACAAACTTGGCTCCTCCCCTAGCTGGTGTCAATGGTCCTAGGATGTCCATTCCCCATTGAAAAAAGGGCCAAGGGGCCATGATGGATGTCATGTGTGTCTTGGGGAGTCTTGGAACTGGGGAGTGAATTTGGCATGAGTCACATTTTTCTACTTCTTCTTTAGCATCAGCATGCATTGTGGGCCAGTAATAGCCTTGCCGCATTGCTTTCCTGACTACTGCTCTTGGGCCTATGTGCATTCCACAAGATCCCATGTGGATTTCCCGGATTACATAGTTTGCTTGTAAAGGACCCACACACCTCAACATCGGTACCAAGTATCCTTTTTTGAACAGTACTCCTGACTCTATCACGTATTGGCTTATCTTGGCACGCAGGGACCGTGCCTCATTTTTGTCCGAAGGGGCTATTCCTTCTTCCAAATACTTGATGATGGGAGTCATCCAATTCTCCCCTTCCTCTTCCACAATGGTTTGTACTTCCTTAGCGTCGGTTGATCGTTCATTTAGCACTTCCACTAGAATCTCTTTGGTGAGGTGGCTGAAAGGAACTGTAGCCAGCTTGCTTAAAATATCCGCCTTCTGATTATCTTCTCTTGGTATGTTCTCGATGGAGAATGTCTTGAATTCTGAGATAAACTCCTTGGCTTTGGCCAAATACTTGATCATTGACTCTTTGGTAGCTTCATATGCCCCATTGATTTGATTAGCAACCAACTTGGAGTCTACCTTCACCTCTATGCCTGACACCCTCATTTTTCTCGCAATGCGTAACCCTGCGAGGAGAGCTTCATACTCTGCTTCATTGTTTGTACTGACAAATGTTAACCGAAGGGCATAAGTATACTCCAAACCACTAGGTCCGATTAGGACGAGACCTGCTCCAGAGCCTTTTAGACTGGCTGCTCCGTCCGTGAAAAGCGTCCAGACTTCAGTGTCGTCTACCTCATGTGGTACTTCGGGCATTCGAAAGTACTCTTCTTCTACCTCTCCGTCCGGAGCATCGGACAGGAAATCTGCCAGGACTTGGCCTTTTATAGCATTCCTAGGTATGAATGAGATTTTGTATGTCCCTATCTCCACGGCATACTTGGCTAATTTCCCTGAGGTCTCTGCTCTGCTTAGTATATTTTTTATAGGTTGGTCCGTGATGACCTTGACGGGATGAGCCTCAAAGTACCTTCTTAGTCTCCTTGTCATGTTAACTAAAGAAAGAGCCAGCTTTTCCAGAGGGGAATAATTCTTTTCTGCCTCATTTAGCGTTCTGCTCACATACTGGACCGGGCATTGTCTTCCGTTTCGGTCTGTCATCAGTACTGCTGAGACAGCCTCCTTTGCCACTGCTAGGTATGCATAGAGTGTCTCTTTCGGGAAGGGTGGTGTTAATGATGGAAGGGATATTATCAACCTCTTCATCTGCTGAAAAGCTTCTTCTGCCTCTGGAGTCCATCGGTACTCATGCTTGTTTTCTTTGGTTATGTTTTTGAGAGTGTTGAAGAAAGGGAGAGCCCTTTCGGCTGACTTGGCCAAAAACCGATTTAAAGAAGCTAGCTTTCCACTAAGACTTTGCATTTCCTTCAATGTTTTTGGGGAAGTGAGATCCGATATGGCTTTTGTCTTTTTAGGGTTTGCCCTGATTCCTTCCGATGTGACCATATAACCCAAAAATTTGCCTTCTTCTACACCAAACGAACATTTTTTGGGATTCAGCTTCATGTTTATTGCTTTTAAATTTTCAAAAGTTTCTGCAATGTCTGCCAGGAGATCCTTCTCATCTTTGCTTTTGATAACCATGTCATCCACATATGCCTCTAGGTTCCTTCCTATTTGGCTTTGAAACGTTGAGTCAACCAACCGTTGGTAGGTGGCACCAGCATTTTTTAAACCAAATGGCATCTTCATGTAGCAGTATGTCCCTTGCTCTGTGTAAAAGGCTGTCTTTTCCTCATCTTCTCTTGCCATCTGAATTTGATGATACCCTTTGTAGGCATCAAGGAAACACTTGTACTTGAAGCCC
>BQNB010011939.1:52904-80275 GCA_026074375.1 Tanacetum coccineum
CCGTTGAGTGATACCGATTCATTGATGCCTATTGAGTGAAGACTCTCGAACCACCCCCATGGCTCCTCCGTTCAATGTTTGTGAAACATTCGAGCACAAACCGACATGGGCATTCTCCTGAATGTTTGCTGCCATCGAAAAAACATTTAAAGTGATCGCTGGGTCATTGTTTTGTTTGACCCATCATACAGCGTGAGTTGCAGGCATAACCTATTCCGTGCCAGCGAACGCAATTATCTTCTGTGAGAGGTGTATTTAGTTTATTCCTTGAAGGGCTTGCTTAAGTCTTCCTCGCCAACACCTTTCCTTTCGGCGACACGACTTTCATTAAAGGAATATAGTTGTCCCAAAGTTCCAGACGGTATCGGATCAGCCTTGTTCAGGTCGAATCTAAACTTTGATTATGGACTTCATCGCGAAAATGTGTCTTCAATCTGCTCCTATGGATGAGAGAGGTGGGAGTCTCTTCCTTGCATTCGTCCTGACCGTCCAACCCACCTTGAGATCGTCCCGTCCATTCTCTCTTAGCTGTTAGATTGAGATAAACCGTCCCCACGGATGGCGCCCAAAATGTAAGGATAAATATCGTACTTGAGTTGGATGCGTTCCCTACCCTTTTGGTGAAGTATCCTTTTAAATTACCTGAAAGTAAGAAAGAACACCCGTTAACTCGCCCCGGGTGTTGACCCAGACCAAAGCTCGGGCGTGTAGAGTAAGTATGTGAATGTGACCGAAAGGCTATATTGAGAGCCGAAGATGCTATAGTGCGATAAAATATATTGTGTGTTGCGTGTAAATGCTGGCTGACCAAGTAATAAAAGCTTGAGTAATCTAACTACTTGAAGTACTGTTGGAAGTACTGTGCAGCTGTTCACACTTGGCTGATATTTCTTGAACGTGCTGCTCCATTTTTTTCAGCCGACCACAATATAATATATGGACCAAACTACTAAGTAAGTGATGATGAGTTCGAAGTCATACATATCTACCTATTATATAAGCAAAGGCCTCTAATTGCTGTAGAGCATCCACAAAATGCCACGTAGGACAATGTAGAGCGTCCACAAAATGGCACGTATGTTATTTGTAGTATTTTATAATAATAGAAAAACTCATACTCTAAAAAAGTGACAATTTATCACGAAACAGTTGGTAGCTGTTGAAACACATTTTCATCTTTATATCTAGGAAATAGGTATGGGTATTCATTTCCCACACTCAATATTGTTTGCTCATCTCTTTCCTCCATCTTCTACAGTTCCTTTGATATCACCGTCGACTCCATTTCTCCTACAATGGTTAGTGTACTTTCTCCTTTAATTTTTTACACTTACTTTATCTTCCTCAGTTATACCTTAGATTTTTTTTCCCGATATTTGTTTCTCAAACTGTAGGTACAGCTTGATTAGTTGCTAAAAGTTTGGGGGATGTTTTATGAACTGACGGCACGAGATTGTTTGCTCTATAAGGTGTGAGGTGCGTATGTTTATGCATGACATAATCTATTGATATGTGTTTGTTTTTGTTTCAGAACTTTTTGTGAAAGACCCTGAATGCTATTCGTGACATGCTGCCTCTTGGCCCTTATTGATAAAGATGGTTTGATAATTTGAGATCTCAAGCTATTATTCCTTTCATTTTTTTAATTAACTGTGGTAGTATATTCATGTATTCATGGAGCTGCTTAAATAAGTTTGTTGTTGTGCAGTAAGAATGGATTCACCTTTAATATGGTGTTTGTTTTGACCACAAACATGTAAAAATATGCATTATAAAGGTGGGTTCCAATTTAAATATTTTGGATTTAGAAATGAGTTCTAATAACAGATTGTGTATTTTGATCATGATCAATGCATCATTTTAATTATGCGCGAATCATGTACCTAAATCATTCATATGGTGAGTTTGTTGTAAACCAATAATACTTTCAATTTGCAGAAGTGGTTTTTCTATTCAAGTATTTTAATCTTACATTATTTATTTACTTCACCAAAATATTTGCTTTATTTCCTTTCAAACCATATTAGTTTTGAATGCATAATAAAAAGTTACTCCTTTTTTATGAAGAACAGATCAGATATAACTTTTTTCTTATTTGGAAAATATTGTCACTAAAAAACGCTAATTGCCTGTTATACTTTTGCAAGGATTATCGAGGCACTCATAAGGTAGGGGTGGACTTGTCAAAATTTAACAATTTATATGTATCAATAAATTAATGATATATAGTTTTTTATATGCATAGATATATAATAAATTAATGATATTTGGTCAATTTAGCAATGTTAGTTAATGATGTATGTAAATTATATTAAGATCGAGATATTTTGTATCTATTTAAATGACGTGGTGTTGCTTTAACACTTGACGTATGTGTTACTTTTTCTTTTATTTTTTGTTGCTAATTAACTACGTTGATTGATACTTACAATGACTGATTTAATTCAATGAACCAGACGACGATATATTTAGTCCACATCAATGAATCATTATCAAATGTATGAATTAATGTTAAAAAAACCTTCAAAATAATAATTTTGATAGATATGTATGTACACTCAAGTGGGTTACATGGCGTGTAAAATTGGATAGTAAAGAGCAGATTCTTGTAAGTGGCAGGGTATGGGTTTGAGAATTTAAAAAAAGTTAAATTTTAGAATACTCAAGTGTACATGATAAAAAAAATGAGGCGTATGTTCTTAGTGGTTTGTAAATGTGCAGGTCCGTACGGGGTGACAAACACTTCTATTTGCACATGTATGTTCATATATCAAAGTTTCATTCTTTGTTTTGTGCATTTGTAATTGTAATTATCGTGCGGGGAAAGACATGTTATTAAATGGACAAACATTACAGGAAATGTTTAAAGTAACAGAGAAAGTGAAATAAACGAGTGTATATACAATGATGTACGATGAAAATATTACTTGCAAGATGAGGGTTAAAAGATGTGATGAAAATATTACTTGCAAGATGAGGGTTAAAAGATGTGATGAAAATATTACTTGCAAGATGAGGGTTAAAAGATGAGATTTCATTGTCAGTTTGTCAATAGGGTAAGTGCAGAGAAGGTAAAATAGTCACAAGGTATGACATTTATACCTACAAAAAATCATCATCATTATAATAATAGTAGGCGTCATTGTTTTGTTATTGATATATAAAAGAACACTATATTGAATTAGGGGTTGGTTATTCATCCCTTTTTAAAATGATAGTAATACCCTCAATATTTTTTGTTTTTTGTTTTTTTTATAATTTCTTTTGTTATAAAACCGTGAAGCGAAAAATATTGAACAAAAAATATAAAGTTTGACAAGTCAAAAGTATTAAACTGTCTAGAAAATATGAAACATAAACTGAAAAAAAATTATGTAGTACTGTATAGAGGGGGACAAAAGCCAAAAGTTCAATATAGACCCAACATTTGTCATAGACCCAATGAACCAATCATAGCCACTCGTTTTTTCATCAAAAATAAATACAAAAATAAAAAAACACACTTTCACCTTCATTTTAAAAATTAAATATCTCACAAACCGATTAATCGATACGCAAAACAAAACATACCCATTCCGCGACGAGAATTAAATTAACTTTCTATAGAGGGGCGACTTATATACTATCGAACGAACTTTTTTTTATGATTTAAAAAGTGATACTAACATATTAAAAGAAATCATATATGATTTATTAAATCATATATGAATTTTATGAAATCATATATGATTCCGTTGTACGAATCATATATGAATCGTCATACGAATCAAAAATGATTTTCGTAAATTCGTAAGACTGAAACAAAATTGAAAAAAAGTTCGTCGGAATCACAAATCATATATGATTTATGAAATCATATATGATTTTATGAAATCATATATGATCCTTATAACCGAATCGATATATGAATCTTATACGAATCATATATGATTTTCGCAATTCGTGACTGAAAAAAAATCGAAAAAAAGTTCCTCGAAAGTATATCGTGTCACCCGTCTACTGAAAGATAAAAAATACTCGTCGCGATGGTGTATTTTTTGTCGTGTGACGATTTACCGTTTGTAAGATATTTTATTTTTAAAAAAGATGTGAAAAATGAGTTTTTTTATTTTTGATGAAAAAATGAGTGACCAGAATTGATTCATTGGGTCTATGACAAATGTTGGGTCTACATTGATTTTAACTCGGGGACAAAAGGGGGTGAAAGTTGTAGAAAATACAAATTATATAAGTAGGGGGTGTTGATAACACAACCCATATACAAGAGTTATCAAGCAAAGTAGCAAAAAAATTAACATCTTGAATACCAATGAGTGCAAAGAAGTAAATAAAAAGAGGATAATGAAACATAGACATTTTACCTTTTTTTAATAAACATGGCCACATGGGTTTTCTTACCTACTTCTCATTGTCATGAATTATAGACACCGTTGATATGTATAGAGTTTTACGATTAAAGCGACGAGTGGTTAAGATTGAGTACAAAAGTGATGGGTTAAAGAATGATATTAGATGACAAGAATTTCTTTCTCATTTTCAGGTAAGATTCGCTAAACCTCCGGAGAATGCTAGCTAATATTAGATAATGAGATAATTACCGAAAAATATTACTGAAGATCCAAGTCAGGACTTCGAGCGAGAAGTGTTTCTAACAGAGTATCACAACGGCCTTATTTGTGGGCTGTGGCACAACAAATCCCCCGGGAGCCCGATAACTGGGGACGGGTTTTCTTTTGGCTTTTATCGGCATTTTTGGCCTGTTATTGAGCACGATGTTTATATGGCTGTAAATCATTTCTTCATTCATGGAGAAATTCCTCCTGGTTGTAACTCATCATTTATAGCTTTGATCCCAAAAGTCCCGGACGCTAACTTGGTCAAGGACTTTAGACCTATTAGCCTCATTGGAAGTATCTACAAGATCATTGCCAAGATTTTGTCTAACAGGCTTGTTAATGTTTTGGGGGACATTGTTAATGAAGTGCAATCTGCATTTATCGCCGAAAGACAAATGTTAGACGGTCCGTTTATTCTTAATGAGATTCTCCAGTGGTGTACCAAAAAGAAGAAGAAAACTCTAATTTTTAAGGTCGATTTTGAAAAGGCCTTCGATTCGATTAGATGGGATTTTTTAGATGATGTTCTTAAAGAGTTCGGTTTCAGGTGTAAATGGCGTAACTGGATTCAAAGTTGCCTAACTTCTTCTAAGGGTTCTATTCTTGTCAATGGATGTCCTACGAATGAGTTCCAATTCTATAAAGGGTTGAAACAAGGCGATCCTTTATCCCCCTTCCTCTTTATCCTCGTGATGGAGAGCCTTCATTTATCTTTTCAAAGGATCGTAAACGCGGGGATGTTTAAAGGTATTGTGTTAGATCAATCTTTATGTCTTTCGCATATGTTCTATGCGGATGATGCTATTTTCTTAGGGGAGTGGAGTGACGGTAATATCTCCACTTTGATTCACGTTTTGAAATGCTTTTTTCATGCTTCGGGCCTTAAGATTAACTTGAACAAAAGTAAGATAATGGGGATTAATGTGGAAAGTGCTCAGGTCATCCAAGCGGCTGCAAAGTTAGGATGTCTCGTTCTTAAGTGTCCTTTCTACTATCTTGGGACTAGAGTGGGAGGTTCTATGACACGTGTTCAAGCATGGCAAGAGATAGTTGAAAAAGTGAAGTCTCGGCTTTCCAAATGGAAATCCAAAACTTTATCTATTGGTGGTCGTTTAACTTTGTTGAAATCGGTTTTAGGATCTATTCCAGTCTTTCACATGTCTATTTTCAAAGTTCCTTCAAAGGTGCTTCATATCTTGGAGTCTATTAGAAGTCATTTCTTTAATGGCCATGATCCGGGTAGTAAAAAGGCTTCTTGGGTTAAATGGAACAATGTTTTGACAGACAAAAAACGAGGCGGGCTAGGTGTGTCTAGCTTATTTGCGTTAAATAGAGGCTTGATGATTAAGTGGGTTTGGAAGTTTCTCTCGCAAAAAGACTCTCTTTGGACTAAAGTTATTGTGGCTATTCACGGTGTGGGTGGTAAAATTCATTCGGAATGGACTTCTACTGGCAAATCATGTTGGCTTTCGATTTTGAGTGAAGTTCGATCTCTCCAAAGAAAAGGTATGTACGTTTTTGATTATCTGACTCATAAGATGGGAAACGGGGAGTCCACCAAATTCTGGTTGGATCATTGGCATACTAGGGGCATTTTTAAAGACATTTTTCCCAGATTATACGCGCTTGAATCCTCAAAGGATGTTACTGTTAGTTCCAAGATAGGCGACACGAGTTTGGTCTGCTCCTTCCGTCGAATTCCTAGAGGGGGTATCGAGCAAAATCAATTCGACAGCTTGGTAGAATTGGTTCGTTCTGTCACTATCGTGCCTTCGGCTGACAGATGGAATTGGAATCTGGAGAGTACGGGTATATTTTCGGTGGCCTCTGCTCGTAGACGTATCGATGAGATATGCCTTCCGAATATTGGAGAAGAAACTAGATGGGTAAAGTGTGTCCCGATAAAAATCAACGTTCTTGCCTGGAAAATCAAGACCGATGCTTTACCTACCCGGTTCAACATTTCTCGTAGAGGTATTGACATTCAGGATATGTCGTGTCCCATTTGTGATAATGCTATTGAATCGACGGACCATTTGTTCTTTAGGTGTGGATTGGTTCGGGACATTGCTAATAAGGTTTTGAGCTGGTGGAATTTGGATCACGCAAACTTGAACTCATATGCAGAATGGAAGTCTTGGCTTGTTTCAATTCGTATGGATTCCAAACTCAAAAAGATGTTTGAAGGAGTTTGGTATTCCATTTGGTGGTACGTTTGGATCTATCGAAACAAGCTCATATTTGACGAGAGAAAATCTTCGAAGTCGATGCTTATTGATAATGTCATTGCTAGTTCTTTTTATTGGTGTAAGTATAGATCTAAAGCCTCGTTCGGATGGAACGAATGGCTAAAAAACCCCTATATTATTGTTTTGTAATCTAGCTCATTGCTAGTTTTTGTTTCTAATAAAATTGTCGTTCCAAAAAAAAAGAATGATATTATTGTCTTTATAATAAAAAAAGGAATGATATGCTTATTGCTTGTAGTCATGAAGGATAGGATGTGAAATTTAACATAAAATCCTACTTCGTACACGGATATCATAATGTGATACTTGACTAAAGTGTTTATTTTTGTTCGAGTGTTTTGGCACCTTTTTTCTTCATACGGTAATGACATGATATAATAATAATCACTTTATTATACTGTTCAAGTATTAAAAAGAGGTTTTGGCTAGAATTATTCCTGTTGTAAGAAACAAACTTACATGTTAAATTTTGGAACGAACTTTTACATCTCATGGGCTGTTCAGCCTTCAACACTGCCTAGTATTGATATAAAAAAGTGTTTGTGTGATTTGTGATATGAAAATGACACGTACACAACAACTTTTTACCGTGGAATTTTCTTTTTTAATTTTTTTTTTTTCCGTAACAAAATAAAACCCCACGCTTTTCTTTGTGTACAACCAAAATAAAACTTCACGTATTTTGTCCACGCCTTTTCTGGCCCCATGCGTTCAAAACATTCTGACTTTTTTTTCTAGTGGAACATGTGCTCGTAATCTATTTTATCAAATTTCCTTTTTTACGAGAGAAAAGTCGTTTCAAGTTCTGTTCGTATATTGTGGCTTGTTTGTCTTTTGTGCTAGGAAGAAATTGTAGCCATTTCAATTAACTAACCTTATTTTCTTCCTTTCCGTCTCCTTGAACTACCCTAGGGTAGGGCTGAGCACAGACCCAAGACCGGACCGGACCGGTTAATACCGGACCGGACCGAATACTGGATTAGTCCAAAACTCCGGACCTAGGACCGGACCGAAATGGTACGGTCCGGTCCGGTCCGGGTCGGTCCAGTTCGGTCTTCGGTCCGGTCCGGTCCTACAAGGCATAATCAACGGGTGTTTTGTAAGACCGAACCGGACCTACCGGACCGCGGAACGAATTTAACAAAAAGCATGGACCGCGGACCGAACCGAAATATGTTCGGTCCGGTCCGGTCCGGTCGGTCCGGTTCGGTCGACTGTCCGAAATGCTCACCCCTACCATAGGGCCATATTGTTTGGAACAATGTTTTTGCTTTTTAGCACTTGTTATAAGCAATTTTATCTCGAGTTTAAAAAATATTTTCACTTTTAGGATATATATATATATATATATATATATATATATTATGACATGAGTTCGACATCAATTTTTGCAAGTAGCTCCTATGGGTGTCCATGGTCCTAGAACCTGACCGAACCGCAAGAACCGAGAACCGTCCTAAATTCTTCGGTTCAGTTCCGGGACGGTTCCGGTGTTGGAATGTGGTAGTTGGATTAGCTCATTACGGCTAGAAATGTGTTGTGCGTTTAGAAATTCACGTATGCTACTAATGTTAAACGTTAGGGCCGAAAATGACTAGACAAGGAATCTATGGTTGTCATAATGTAGTTATCAGCTATTAGAGGGATTCCTAAAAGTGTCTAAGTGCATTTTCTTGGAGGATAAGCAGTGGTTTGAGAGTTATGATAAGAATACAACTTTTTATGTGTTGTTTATCATCACTAGGGTTTGTTAGGTATATAACCTTCACCCCTGGAGCTTATGAATGAAATAACAACATACATAACATCACAAACTTGCTGTTATTCAGTCCTTACTTCAAACTAATCAATTCATGTACCCTAATTAGGTTTTAGTTGATTTTCGGTTCTAATAACCCTAGCAGATTTGATTTTCGGTGAACAAAAAAGGGGGTAAACAAGAATGGTTTGTTCTCTAGGTTCCACAGCAGATCTAGTGTTGGTTTAACAGGTTCTTGGTATTTGACAAGAAGTAGATTCGATCTAGGGTTTGGTATTCTGATTTTCGGTTGCATCTGGTCATTTTTGGTTCTACCAAAAATCAGGAAACCTTAGTTTCCTTTCACTGAATTTCGATCCAAAAGTATAGAGTGGCTTTGGGCCTTAGTTTTCAGTAGGGTTGGTATACAAAGGTTGTATTGGTTATACGTGATTGATGGCTAGCATTCCGGGCGTACTTGTTGGAGGTGTTTGTGTGAGCACTCGTAGAGGTGACATCTTAGTCACTTTGTTTCATTAACATTTGTTGTTGTCTTCAAGGGTTAGTTTTCTTGTTTACCCTTTTGTTTATTTATTGTGTGGTTAATCATATACACCTTACTTGATCCATATCTGTTGCGTACTCGTAGTGTTAATGGTTAACAGTTTGTCAAATCCCAACAGTGGCATCACGAGTCAACTCGTTTGGTGCTTTATGGGTTACACACATAATTAAACGCGCTAGGGTTGCATGAAATCTTGATTTATTTATTGTTTTATTGGAAAATTATAGCAATTATATGTAATACTTACCATAAATAATGAATAAACACCTAGAATCAACACAAATATAAATTGATAATAAGAAGAATAGATTAAAATTAAATGTTAATTAAGCTGTCATGTTATTCTATTCTTGTTTTTATCTCGGCCTTAAGACTCACGCAATCATATTATATGATGCATGTGGCGATCTAGGTACTTTAGCAGAAAACCTAGTGATAGTATTATGGTTCTCCAATTGGGGAAGACTCTTTTGGGAACTCTAGGCATTATATGATTTACTGCTTTCAATATAAGAGTCTGTCTTCTCTTCTACTCTGTTTTTCTGTCTGTTTTAATTGCTTATATGTGATATGCCATGTGATGCTCAATATTTGCAAATAGACTTTATGAAACTCTAAAACGGGCTAAATACTTATAGAGAAATATGGATTGAACATGTCTAATATTACACACATAAGCATACTCCTTGTGACCAGTTATGTGTTATTTGCGAAACGGGCATTTTTGGATAAAATTAATACGTACATTAAACTATGAAATTTGATTTCTTGTGTAATCTTAGTTTTTATGTGCGTTGTATGGGGTTGAAATGATCTTTAATCTTATCCTGCCCCACTACATGCTTTGGCATATGAGGGAATTATTAGAATTACTTGTGTCTTCGGATGCATGTAGGAGTACAATATAAGGTTTGATCAATTTGTAATTCCACCATATTGGCAACTATAAAAGCTAATGTTAACAAAGGGTTTCTTAACATATAAAAACATCATTAGTCAATTGGAAATACGGCTCACTCATTGTGAACAAACTACAAGAGAAGTTTAAGGCGGGTTTTACTACGGCTTCCCTAAAGAAGTCAGCTTTTAATAAGCTTCGCGCTGACCTGTTTCTCCGCTTCTTGGTGCGTTCAAAATGGAGCTACCAAGAACATTTGACAAAATGATGTCTATACCAAAAAGGTTAACAAAATGTTTTCTCAACTTTGTGCTACAAGTTGTTTTGCATGCTTCTTGTACGCGATTTTGTCACATTTATGTGTATACCCTTATATGAAATTTTAAGTCTATGCCAGCCAAAATTAGAACACGTGCATTTGGTTTGACCTCTCTGATCAGACCTCAGGGCCTTTCTAACCCATGGCGAATTTTTTCATAGGTCAGATCTATATCAATTTTCGCACGTTCTTTTTTGGTGGACTTAAATCGAGTTACCTGGTCAGACCTCAGACCCGAGACATAAGATGAGACCAAATATGCTTTTGACATTACTATAAGAGTTACTTATGTCATTAGTCTCATAAAACTAAGAGTTGCATTCCATGCAATTAACGCTCGTCGCTTACCTCTTGCCTCACTTGTTTACACGTTGGTCAGACCTCCGGTAATAAGTGGGAGGTCAAGTTGGATCTTAGTCTTATTAGTAATTAATTGGATAGTTAATTCTTTTAAGAATTTAATTATCGACAATACTAATATTTAAACTTTTTCTGATTGTAGATGACTACCTCGTCAGCTAACAATTCGGTTTTCAGGGGTTTCTTCGAGAAACAAAAACTGACTGGACCCAACTTTATTGATTGGTATCGACAACTTAGGATTGTATTATCAATTGAGGATAAGTTGAATTATCTAGAGCAACCACTTCCTCCTACTCTTGTCCCAGCAGCTGGTCAGCAAGTTGCTCTTGAAATTCTTACAGCTCATACTGCATGGATTAAAGAATCAAAAGAGATTGCTGGACTTATGCTCATGACCATATAACCAGAGATCCAATGAAATCTGGAAAACCTCCATGCTTATGAAATGCTACAGGAGTTAAAAACTCTGTTTGCTCAACAAGCAGAGCAGGAGCTTCTTCAGACTGTGTGAGATTTTCACTCTTGCAAGCAAGAAGAAGGCAGTATGTTAGCTCTTACGTTTTGAAAATGAAGAGCTATATAGACAATCTAGAGCGTTTGGTGCACCCCGTGTCACTTAACCTTGGAGTGAGTCTCATTTTTATCTCACTATGCAAGGAATTTGATAGTTTTGTGCAGAATTACAATATGCACAACATGGGGAAGACAATTAATGAGTTGCATGCTATGCTAAAGCTCCATGAGAAAACTTTGCCCACAAATTATGCACCTGCTCTTCATGTTATTCGAGCAGGAAAGGTCCAGAAAGTGAATAACAAGCACAAAAAAACGCAACCCCAATTAGTTGCTAGGGGAAAAAATCAAGGAAAGGGGAAAAATAAGCTTGCTTATGCTCCCAAGCCCAAGATTCCTCCACTACCCAAAAGGGAAGTTCCTGCTAAGGACTCTGTCTGTCATCAATGCAGGGATACAAGGCATTGAAAGAGGAACTGTCCTCAGTATTTATCCGAGTTGCTGAAGAACTAGAAGCTATCTTAAGGAGCTAGCGGTTCAGATATCTTCACTATAGAACTTAATACTTTCCTTAATAGATCATGGATCTATGACACTGGTTATGGTACTCATATTTCTAATACAACACAAGGTCTAAGGGCAAGTAGGAAACTGAAGCCGGGGGCTCTTAGCTTGTACGTGGGCAATGGTCAACGTGAAGCTGTTGAAGCAATTGACGCTTTTCATTTATGTCTCCCTAGCGGATTAGTTATTGTTTTGAACAATTGTCATTATGCTCCCTCTATTACTAGAGGAGTAATTTTTAGTTTTCCCGTTTTGTACAAGAGGATTTTTGACGATGGTTATGTTAACCATTTCGTGGATAATGCAATTTCAGTTTCTATGAATAATTTAGTTTATTTTAGTGTTGTCCTAAGGGATGGTATTTTTGAAATTGATTTGTCTAATTCTAATACAAATGATAGTTCTATGTATGTTGTAAGCAACAAAAGAGCCAAGTTAGACTTGGACTCTGCTCTCTTGTGGCACTGTCGTCTTGGACACATTAGCAAGAAACACATTGAGAAGTTGCAACATGATGGACTTCTCAATTCAACTGGCCTTAGGGCTTTTGAAAAATGCGTCTCTTGTATGTCTGGAAAGATGGCAAGAAAACCTTACACACATCAAGTGGAAAGAGTCAAAGATCTACTTGGACTAATACACACCGATGTATGTGGCTCATTTAAGATCACATCAAGACAAGGAGCTAACTACTTCGTCACTTTCACTGACGACTTTAGTCGTTATGGTTATGTTTACTTGTTAAAGCATAAACATGAAGTGTTTGAAACTTTCAAAGTATTTCAAAAGGAAGTAGACAATCAACTCGGTAAGACCATAAAATCGCTACGTTTTGATCGTGGGGGCGAGTATATGAGTCAAGAGTTTTTGGATCATCTAAAGGATCATGGGATTATCGCCCATCGTACTCATCCTTACACGCCACAGCATAATGGTGTGTCGAAGAGGAGAAATAAAACCCTACTAGATATAGTTCGATCCATGATGAGTTAAACAACTCTTCCAAAATCCTTTTGGGATTATGCACTTGAGACTGCTGCACGCATTCTCAATATGGTTTCAACTAAGAAGGTTGAAAAGACACCATACGAAGTATGGCATGGGCAAGCCCCTAAACTGTCTTACTTAAAAGTATGGGATTGTGATGCACTTGTTAAGCGAGATACTCTTACCAAGCCTGACAAGTTAGAACCCAGGTCTATTAATTGTATCTTTATAGGATACCCAAAGGAAACAACTGGTTATTCCTTCTACTACCCACCGACAACAAAGTACTTGTTGATCGGAATGCTGAATTCCTAGAGAATAGTCTTATAACTCAAGAAGCAAGTGGGAGTCTAGAAGATCTTAAAATTATTCAAGAAGAAGATACACATCCTTTTATAGACACTAGATTACATCATGAAGAGGATGATCTAGAAATAGATGAACCTCAAAGTGATATCATTCCCATTCGTAGGTCCACAATGACACGAAATGCCCCAATTCGTATGTGCTTATACATCGATGCTGAGGAGCAGGAGTTAGGGGATCTTGGTGAACCCACTACCTATAAAGCTGCATTGTTAGACTCTGAGTCTGATAAATGGTTTGATGCTATGAATGTGGAAATGCAATCCATGAAAGACAACGAAGTTTGGGACTTAGTTAATCTTCATCCTAACGGCAAAACCGTTGGTAGCAAGTGGCTCTTAAAGAAGAAGACCGACATGAATGGAGCAGTACACACCTATAAAGCTTGTCTTGTGGCGAAGGGCTATACTCAAACCCCAGGGATTGATTATGAGGAAACATTCTCTCCTGTTGCAGACATTAGAGCTATTAGGATTCTTATAGCCATAGCCGCGTTTTATGACGATGAGATTTGGAAAATGGATGTAAAAACTGCCTTCCTCAGTGTATATCTCTCTGAAGAGGTTTACATGAAGCAACCTGAAGGTTTTGTCAATCCAAAATATCCAAATCGAGTATGCAAGCTAAAGCGTTTCATTTATAGGCTTAAGCAAGCATCAAGACAATAGAATAAATGATGAAGTTCCCCACCCCAAAGGGGATCGCCACACCTTAATAGACTCCCTCCTATGATTGGCTAATAGCGGCGGGTATACCAGTGATGTGAGAACAAACTGGAATCAACTATTGAGAGTACGTAAACGCTAGCAAGACCATAGCCTCTAATGCTGAGCTGATTTGATACGTAATGCCAAAACGAACATGGGCGGCCCACTAACCTAAGACCTGAATGCCCACAAATGAAACTTGTCTCATAAATTGCACGTTCACTTTCTTTTCTTCTATTCGCTAGAACATACATCCAAAAGAAAAAAACTATAACAACTTACTTCTTGTTGTGAGTAAGTGCCCACTTCTCACCACAGCTTCAAACCGCCTGATCTTCATGACTCATCCAAACCACCCGCTTATCTTGAGCTGGTTTAAAACCTAAAATCGAGAACCCACAAGATAAAATCCTAAATTTCACATTAAAAATCAAAACTTAAGATTTTCAACAAAATCATCAAAAACTAAAAAAATATCTAAACTAAGCTGGTTTATACTAAATTCATATAAAGCAACTCAATTATAAATCATCCATCATGCAAATACACTTAAATTACATGTAATAAAAAAATGCAAAAGCAAAACCCCTAATTCATTTATATAAATCTGAAATACCTAAGCAAAAAAGTCCTAAAATTGAAAATTAATGGTCACCTTAATTATCAGTAGCAGTCGTTGTTCTTGTATAAGCCTCTACTCTGTTGCATGGCCACCGCTGAAGCTCACACCTTCATAAAATTGTAGTCAACAAACCATCTTTCCTTCTAGTGGGAACAAAGGAGAGATTTTCTTGGGTTTATTGTTAGATCTTAGAACGACGGATGGTTTCATGCGAGAGAGAAGAATGAAGTTGGCTTATCACCTAGAGAGATAGACGATTTTTTAGTCTGTTTTTAGAGAGAGAGACCGAGAAAGAGAGAGTTGTGTGTGTGGATTAGTTTTGGGAAGAATCGAGAGACTGATTAGGGTGATGGTGGAGTAGATGACTCATGAGACACGTGTTCTGCTTTTAATAAAGAGATTGGGCATTAAATGATAAAGAGATGGGTTGGATTATGTTTGGGTGAGTCGCCGACAAACCCGTCGGAAACCCATCAGAATCCATTAAAAGCCGGTTCGGGTCGGTTTTGCATTAAATGGATTTTGACCGGAATACTGCCGTTTAATAAAGTTATTAATGAGACGGAAGAAATACTTTATATTGTTGTATGATGTAAACCTGTAAGTTAAACTTTTTTTTTTTTTGAACGGCAAAAATTTATTAAACTAGCAAGGAGCTAGAAAACAATTACAAGGAAATAAATTGGGGATTTTTTAACCAATCGTCCCAAGAAAACAATTACAAGGATGTAAACCTGTAAGTTAAACTTTATTAATGATAAACTATTTATAGATACACGAGATCATAATAAAACCTTAATGAATCACAAGCCCACAAACCATGTTTGAGCCAACTAACTTTAATGTGTGATGGTAGTTAAAAGACTCGTGAAATTCACGGGTATTCTAAAGAGAGGAAAAAAATAGATAACAACTTGTATATTGTGCACTTAGCCATCGAAAAAGAAACACACGTAAGAAAAAAAATCCTCTTACAAATTAAAATATGCATAACGAAACAAATAGTGAAATTACAAAAAGAGAACATAAGGTCGCATAATGACATTTAGTGTTGATGAACTTGTATACGTTGTTAGAATCCATAGGCATGTTAATTCACTTGTTGATGACTTGAGTCGATATTTAATGACCATATATAATATATAATGCTAATGCCGACCATTTAACATATGTATATTGAATTTAGAAAAAACCAACCGGGCTAACTCAGTTGGCCACCAAGATTCCTTAGGGGATTGGGGAGGGGATGTTTGGCTAGGGGAAGTCTCGAGTTCGAGTCCCACCCGGGACTTTTACCCCTTCAGGCGGAATAGAAGGAAGTACATGCGGGTTCAGGGTACAACATACTGCCCAGTTGGATGTCACTGTTGGATCTGAATCACTAATAACCGTTCTAAAAAAAAATATTGAATTTAGAAAAACCTTTACATAAATAATTTGGCCACAATTTTTCAATATAAAAAAAATAGGGTAAGTTTGGTTACCTATCACAAATTTTGTATACTTATATGTAGACACGTTTGTTGTGATATTCATGAAATTGTCGTATTCATCGCAAAATAACTATCTTCTATCTTTTATTTTATTTTAACGTGAGACATGACAATATATAGCTGCCTAGCTGGGCATGTGTGAAACACAACATTTCATCGTCATAATATGTAAAAGTGATGAATAAAAAAACTCTTTATAATTTCTATGAATAAAGTGATGAATAAAAAAACCCATATTTTACAATCGTGTATACATTATAAAATCAAAAACCCTCAAGCTCGTTAAAACATCAAAAACTGCATCTAAACGTAATTGTGTAGGTTCTAAGATCGATATCACTTCCAAAAATACATTAAGCATTGTCCAATCCAATGTTATTTAAAACAATCCATAAATGTTACCATTTTATTAATTAAGGGTTTGTTTGCTGATTTTAGACAATTATTTCAGGACGAATGGAGTAATAGGTTAGTTGCAATTTAGATAGGTTAGAGGTATTGTTATCGGTACCATTGGGACCACTTTTACCCATAGTTTAGCATATTATCTCTTTTAATACTTTTTTGTATTAAAAGAATATTTTTTATATCATATTTTTGTATAGTTTCGCATATTCTCTCTTTTAATACTTTTTTGTCTTGTCAAACTTTATAAATTGTAGAGTAAACTACACCGTTGGTCCTTGTAGTTTGCGTTGACCAGCGTCCCTAGTCCCTTAACAAAAAAAGTTGCACCATCCGTCCTTAAATGGTAAACGTTTTCCGCCGTTAGTCCCTTAAGGACGGATGGTGCAACTTTTTTGGTCACCATCCGACCGCAAACGTTTTTCGCCGTTAGTCCCTGCGAAAAACGTTTACCACTTAAGGACGGATGATGCAACTTTTTTGGTCAAGGGACTAAGGACGCTGGTCAACGCAAACCACAAGGACCAACGGTGTAGTTTACTCTAAATTGTATTATGTACTTTTTGCTCTATATTTTTATAGTAAAGGTAAAAAAAAGGAAAAAGTAAGAGGGGTATCCAAATTATTTTTTTTGAGGAGGAAGGGGTTCACTGTGGAAAAAATACAAGTATTGAAATAACATAAGTGTCCAACCTATTGAAATTAAAACTAGAGTTAATTTCATAATTCGTCCCTAATGTTTGTCGGGTATAACGGATTTAGTCCCTCCGAAACTTTTTTAACGGATCCAGTCCCCAAACTTTTGACCCGTATCGGGTTTGGTCCCTTGACCAAAAATTCTGTGTGTTGACTGTTGAAATACATTTTTTATACAGTAAAAGGACAAAAATACCCTTGTTGATATTTGGACAGAAACATAAAAACCACATCTTCTTACACCAATTTCTTTTTAATCCTTACACCAAGTCTGATCATTTCCAATTTACAAATATCAGTAGTTCTTAAAACTAATGGCGAGTTCCTAATTTCACTAACCATGTATACAGTAGATGTAGTTACCTTATTCAATTCTTCTTTATGCTTCTCATTTATATTCATCTCCTCTTCACCAATAAGCCCCTTCCCTGAACCTTCTTCATGCATATACCACTCATCATCACAATTTGAGCTCTTATCAGAACTATGAACATATGTATAAGCAGCCACTTTACAACTTTTGTACTCATCTTCTTGACCTTCAAAATGCCACAAATCACGACAAATTCCACCATTATAACCCCCACCAACCACAACTACTTGTTGTGCTTTTGCCACTGATGAATCATCATCAGCAACATATGGAGCAAATGCCTCTTTAAAAATGATACACAGCTTCCCATCAGCCATCTTTTTCTCAACAAAATCTCTAGCTGCATATCCGCCTCTATCAATCACAAACCTTTTCTTTTTTTTCTTTGGCCATTTCCATATGTCGAAATCCCACTTTCCATACTTCAATTTGCATTTCGTGCCATCTATTTTCTTCCTCTTAGGCCATTTCCATAACTCAAACTTCAAATGACCAAGACTAACTTCATCCATTTTAGCCGCCTCTAAATCCATTATCAAAGAATTTCCATTTAAACCACTCATTTTTATTTCAAACTCCCCACAAGAATCTGTAGGTGTCCCACTAGAATTAGTCATCATCATGTTGGGGTTTGGAAGCAACCACTGCAATATTTGACCTAAAGTTTCGAGTTCAGGCTCACAAATTCCACCATTATCTCCTAACCCATTCAAACCAAATGTAGGAAATAATGAATCACTCTTTTCTTGTTCTCGGTTAAAATCACACTTCAGAACAGTTTCTGAAGGATAACCAGGCTGCACAGAATCACATACACCAAAGTCCTTATTTTCTTCTTGTTCCCCATCATGCTCCTTGCCATTTCCTAGTAGATTGCTGAAATCACCATCTTCTCCATCTTCCTTACTGGAATTTATCACAACATCACCAACATCCATCTCACTCACTTCCAATTCCGCTGCATCACATCTAACATCACCATCCATTCCACTTACTCTCGGCTCAGTTTCTTTGCAATCATCATCAAGAACCATCACGCAATCACTAACTTCTTCAATTCCATTTGCACTTGAATTTACCTTTGAACCATCAATACCATAACCCATGTTAACTAAACCCCTTATTTTCTTGTTCTCACTAACAACATCAGTATCATTTTCATCACCCAAACACTGACTATCATCACAACTCAGATTGTCTTTTGACAATTCACGATCATTGTGACCACAATCTGTTAAAAGTTTGTTCACCGGCATTTTCTCAAACAGTTTATGCGCATCTTTACTTTCCTCAATTTTCAACTCATTAAGAGTATCACTAAACATCAAATTATTCTCAATATACGAATTATAACACGAACTTTGAAAGGCATAACACGGAATCTGGAGTGGATTGGGCTAAGTGAGAAATGAAACAGATAACTATTTAAAGGAGTGGATTGGGCGGGAAAGCTGTTGGAGAGTTTCTTGGCTGATTCGTTGACTTTTGGTTGACTTCTCAAATGACTCGTAACATAACGAAACCAGAAAGTGGAATAATGGTGAAGGTAGTGGTGTATATAAGTATAGAAGAGGAGGTTGAAGATAAGGATATTTTTGTCATTTTGCTTTATAAATATATATTTAACAGTCAAACTAACAGAGTTAGTGGTCAAGGGACCAAACCCGATACGGGTCAAAAGTTTGGGGACTGGATCCGTTAAAAAAGTTTCGGAGGGACTAATTCCGTTATACCCGACAAACATTAGGGACGAATTATGAAATTAACTCTTAAAACTATATTAAAATCAGAACTAACCTATTACTTCTCTTGTCCCAAAATAATTGTCTATAATCATTAATGCTAAATTTTTTTTTCTACTTTTTGCAAAATGATAGATGCAATTGCTTAAAGCTTTTATGGAAGAAGTTTGTAATTATTTTATAAGGTTATTTTGACTTAAGAAACTTTTGGCGTATTATTTAGGAATGATTTCATGAGGAACTAAATAAGAGAGTGTCTACTGGGCTATGTACTCTTAGTGGCCGGCCTGGTTAATTAGTCAGTTTCTTCGTCTTCACAACTCCAGAACCTACCACCGCTCATACATACATTTACCTAAACACATACAGTAAGTACATCAGCTTTCAGATGTAAGTATATAAACCTTAACTTGGGATTTTCGTTTTTATACTTAAAAATTTAGGGGTTTTTCTTTAATTGAAGGTGGGTTTCGTGTTATTAAAAACCGTAATACTGATACAAAATTATGTTTCGTGCCAGGTTTGTTGGACCGTTTAGGGTTAAAAAAAATTTTTTATATGTTTTGCATGATTTTTTTAGGATGAGTCCGTAAGCACAAATAAGGTAATACCACATGCTTTATACAACTTATACATATATACAGATTAATTCTTTAAAATTGAAGTTTATGTGTGTTAGACATTATGTTCTTGATAAAAATGCAATGCTTTGGTTTTTCTTAAAGAGAGTTTTGTTATGTTAGAACGTATGTGAAAATGACCTTGAAACTTAATACAAGTTGTAAACTACAATCAGAGCGTAGCTAAGATAATAGAAGATGATGTCAATAATCTTACTGATTAAACTGTTGAACTAAATGTATACTTTTAGGCATTAGATTGATGACACATGCAATTAGTGCAACGTATTTTTAGTCATTAGTGAAACTCATAGAAGGGTTCACCCCATATCTTCTTTGTTCTTTTTATTCTTGAATGGTTGTTATAAACATGATGCTTGTTTGATCATTGATATTCGATCCTGGAAACCCATGAATCAGACCTGTTTATCAAATGGGCGGGTCAATGTAGAGTGCGACCAGACCTTCTTTGGTCATGTGGCCAATAGGCCTCCAACTTGGAACGATAGTTCACCATGGTTTATGTACACGGCTGGTTTTGTAGTATGGACTAATGAAACAGCAAAATAGGCAAAAGACAGAAAAGTATAACAAAGGGTAAAACAAACTTTATTACTTTGATTTGATGATTTACAGAATACAAGTTACAATGTATTTATACTATGTGAAACAGTGTGTTGAATCATTGTGTCGATTCACTAAGAGTCACACCAATTCATTCCCTAACTGTAAATAACGACTTCTAACTGTCAACCCTAATAACTGTCTGTGGTTGACTTTTATCTGGGCCTAATTTACATAAGACCCATACTTAAATAATATAGCAGCCCATAATAATATATACAAACGTTTTGGACTGCACATAATCAAACTACTGCTACTTAGTTAAAATAAAGTACTGTTAACTACTGCTGCCACAAATGAAGTTATGATCTTGCCATCCAACAGTTTCCCCCCAAGATTATAATCTTCATATGTCTTGATAAACTTCAAATGATGATTTTGAGATCTTCACTTGAACTGATCCTGCTTGAATTTCCTGTGAGCTTTGATGATGATGAATCTTTGTAGGACTTGTAATACATCTGATTGCTTTGCTTGCTTGGACACTGGTATGCATAATGTCCTATGTTGTGACACCTATAACAAGTGACTTCCTTCTCCTCATCTTGTACAGTTTGTTGTTGTATGCAGACTGGTTTATTTTCAAGTTTGATGCCGAAATGTTCTATCTTCTCCTTCCCTTTCTGAGAGGTTGATGGAGCACCATTCTTACCAACTGACCATTGGAATGACTCTAAGCTTGAGTCCTCAACTGCTTCTGCAGGAGCCTGGGGTGCTCTGGCTGTCTTATAATATGAAACAAAGACATCTAGATAGACCATGTAAACCTTTTTGACATCATCTCCATCATTCCTTGTTAGTCCAAGGAATTCTGCAATAGCACCGAATTCTTGGCCAAGGTGTACGCTGAGGTAGCCTCCCATACATTCAATCAACTTATAGAGATCAAATAAGTGTATCGGTATTCCATGAATAATTGGTGGTATTGGCCCAGGGAGTTGTTTTTGGAGATAATGGGTGTAGAACCGTTTAAGAACCTTGATAAACTTATCTCTATATGAATCCCAACCCCTGCTTACCACATTATCATCTTTGATCAGATTTAAGAAACCTACAAATTCTTGAAAGGTGTGAACTTCTGTTGGGTTCACATCTTCTACAAACCTAGCCATCTCATCCTTCTTCTCAAACCTATTCTGATTCAAGCCTTCAAAGTAATCTTCTATGAAAGTGTTTTGCATATTCCTTAACTTGTTTAGGTCTAACATGTTTCCTGTAGACTCCCTAAACATATATTCAAGCCTATATCTATCTCCATCATGTACAACAGCAAAACCTTGTTGGTTTAATAGGTATATGGAAAGTATATTTAGAGAAACTTCTGGTGCAAAGTATACACCAAGAATCAAATATGCTTGGAAAATAGGCTTAATTATAACTTCTCCCATCCCATAAGTAAATAGAAATTTTTTATGTTTTTCTAAGTTACTTACTAAGAAATTTTCTCTAATATTGCAAAACATATTCAAATTGGAACAATAGTGCTTATCTGTTGATTTGCTTAGGTACCAGAAATCGTCCCATGATCCTTGATCTGTGCCTTTGAGGATTCCATCAGTGTTAAAATGAATAAACTCAGGATATTTAAGGGCGACTTCAGGCTGTGCAGTATTGCTTTGATTCACAGCAGTTCCATTTGATTGGTTTTGTTGATCCTGTGAACTTTCTGCATCATCCATGATTTTCTTAGGGCAAGTTCTGATGAGATGCCCTTTCTGTCTACAATAGAAGCATTTGTTCTTTTCCAGTTTGTTTTGATGCAATGAGGAATTGAATGCTTCAATTTCCTCAAGCTTTTTTCTCAGCATCCCTTTGCAGCCTTGTGTTATTTGTCTAACACATCTTCTGACTCTTTCTTCTTTTTCCCTTTCGAATTGCCTTTGGTAATATTCCTTCTCAGATAACTTCCTTGGAGGCTTCCAGGATTCGCTCTGATACCACTGTAAGGTGCGGCCAAACCTTCTTTGGTTATGTGGCCAATAGGCCTCCAATTTGGAACGATAGTTTACCATAGTTTCTGTAAACGGCTGTTTGGAATAAGGCTAATGAAACAGTAAAATAGACAAAGACAGAAAAAGTATAACAAAGGTAAACAAACTTATATTACTTTGATGTATTTATAGAATACAATTTACAATCTATTTATACTGTGTGAAACAGTGTGTTGAATCATTGTGTCGATTCACTAAGAGTCACACTAAATCCTAACTGTAAATAACGATATCTAACTGTCAACCCTAATAACTGTTTGTGGTTGACTTTTATCTGGGCCTAATTTACATAAGACCCATACTTAAATAATACAGCAGCCCATAATAATATATACAAACGTTTTTGGACTGCACAAACCAAACTACTGCTACTTAGTTAAAATAAAGTACTGTTAGTTTATAAAACTACTGCTAACACAAATGAAGGTATGATCTTGACATCCAACATTGATGGACCTTTGTGTTGGCCACTTATAGTCGAGATGTAGTAATCTTACTTTCTAGTAAAATTGGTACTTAGGCCAATTTACTGATTGGTGAAGCTGTTTTACTTTATTTTTAGGAAACTATGATTTTAGTTTGTATTTTGTCTTGCTAGGGTTTTTTGACCTGGGCTTTATTTATTAGCTAAGGTTGTTTTACCTTAGTAATGTATATGTTGTACCAGACGTATAATCGCTTGGGTTTTGCTACTAGGCGCATGATGGCCTAGGTTTTGCATATAAGTATCAGGTGCGTAATGGCATAGGTTTTGTTTATAAGTACCAGGCACGCGATGGCCTGGGTTTTGTTTACCAAGTGCATGATTACCTGGGTTTTGTTACCAGGTGCATGATGACCTAGTTTTTGTTACCAGGTGCGTGATGACTTAGGTTTTGTCACAAGGTAGGTGATGACATGGGTTTTGTTACCAGGCGTATGGTGGCCTGGGTTTTAGCCGAGTTGTAGAGCCGGTTAGCTAATTTATTAGAGGGTATGTTATTGATCAATTAAAAATGAAGAATGTATAGCGATAACATTGTAGCCATTCAACTCATTAAAGGTTTTCAATCTTATGTAGCGTTTGTATATCGAATGCCTGGCGTAACTTTGATGAGTGACAAGTACTTGTGCTTTGGCGCGCATAGCCAGTAACTATCGACTGAGGTATCTAGCAGCAACCCACTCATGGTAGGTTGTACGTATGTATTACTTTGAAATGAGCGGTGTTATCTTTGTAATTAGAAAGACATGAAACCTGTATTTAAAGGTTTAGTTGACCGTTTAGGCACCTTTTCTCAAGAGCATGTTTATGAAGGCTACTATATAGACAATAAATGGTTCTTATGAATAGTCGTGTTATGTCACTTTGTAGAAAGTGGTGGAAGTGTCATTGTATATTTATAGATATAGTACAGATGAACTTTCTTGGCTGTTAGAAGCCTTCTTTGAAAAAGAAATAACATAAGTAAAATGACTCATAATCCACCTAAGTGTAGCATGCCCTGAGGTTATATGTGTGGCATTAGATAGGAGCGTGGTCCCCCTTTGGTGGTGCAGTAGTAAAGTATTGTAACCTAGATGACAATGTGTAGGCCCTTTTGGCTAAGAGTTGGCTCATGCTGACTTGAATGCTTCCCCTTCAAGTAAAATGTCCTCGCATGGCTCAAAGATGTGTAGATAAACACATGTGTTGTAGTACCTGATTGTCCTTCCCCTGCGATGAGTCGGCTGCTTAAATGGTATGCTTTTTGTTTTCTTTGTGAGTGTGAAGTTTAGCTCCTGAGCCTGCTCATCGATGGGTTGTTGGACTTTAGTTACTTTCTCCACCTTGGTGTACCCCTTGCTTTTGCTTATTTCCCCCCTTTTGAAGGTGCATTCCCTTGATGTAGATTCATCTACTGGCGCTGTATCTAAGATCTTGTTCGATGCTAGCAGGTTGTGAGATGAAACTATTATCAGGTGGGTGTTGGGCTCATCATTGTCAAATATTTTTTGAGATTCGAACCAAGAGTTTGACTCCTTAAAAAGGTGTTTATGTTTTCTGGTAACCCAAGTTAAGGTGTTTGCCTAGGTTAGGTGTGCTCAGGGCTTGCCTGTCATGTTAGGGCTTTGGTCTTGCCTTCCCTTGTTTGAACTGTTCTGTGTGGTTTCCCAACATGCTTGTTCAAAGGTGATCTCTTTTGTTGTGATGCTAAGAGTTTCCTCCAAGCCAGGGTATTTGCTTTTGATTGTGACAAGCCCTTCTTCCATTGGGAATTTGACGACAGACCTAATGGTTGAGACTTTCATGCTCAACTTTTGTATTTTTCTTCTTCCCAATAAGACGTTGTACTTGGAGGTCGACCTAATAATATGGAATTGCAACATGGTTGACTTTGTTAGTGGGTGTGTACCCACCATGATTTCCAGGTCTACTATACCCTGCGAGAAGAATATCTCTCCTATGAAGCCTATCAGGAGTGTTGTCAATGGCTTGAGTCCAAATTTGATGTGTGCTGGTAGCTTGTTGAAGCAGTGTTCATACATTATGTCGACGAAACTTCCTCTGTCCATGTAGATTCTCCTGACTTTGTATGAAGCTATGACTATCGTGATTACGAATGGGTCCGCTAAAGGGAAAAAGATATCTCGTGGAATGGTTCAAGATGGAGTGCGTTGCTAGTCTTCATCGGTGATACTGATGTTATCAGGCTGGGCTGATAGTATCATGCAAATGTGGCCCGCTGGCTCTTCAGGGGCATTGGCGGTCGTCTTTTTGTTACTTTGAGCAAGTGATCCAACTTGCCCTGGTTGATTTCTTTTCGATTTCTTTTTTGAGTTCTCTTCAAGAGTTTATGTCGTGTCCGTGATCATTGTGAAACTTGCAGCCTTTCGTCTTTCCTAAAATCGCCTGGGAGAGGTCGTGGCCTGCTCTAGGCGTTTGAGACTCGCTCGATCATGAGAATATCGGCTGGCATTTTTGGTTAAGATATTGAGGAGGCAGTTTCTTGTATCGATGCGCTTAATGTTTCTTGTGTTGCTTCGGTCTCTTTCCCTTCCAGGGTGGCCAAACTTTGGCCTTGATGATGTCTATTATTGTTGTTACGGTGCCCGTTGGAATCTTTTTCTCTATCACGCCATTTGGCGTTAAGCATATTTCCTTAGATGAATTTTTGTGCCAACTCTAGGCATTCCTTCTAAGTTTTTGGTGGCCTCCGGCCTATTTTTCCAAAAATTGACCTCTAATCATTTTCATTATGAAGGCGTCGATCAGCTATTGATCACTAAGGCCTAGGATCTTCATGGTTTCGTTGTTGAAACGTTCACTGAAGTCTTTGAATGATTCGTTGGTGCTTCACCATATGTGTAGTAGGTCTATGAAATTACCTGTGTAGTTTCACATAGGTTGGAAGTTGGAGAGGAACTTGTCCTTTAGGTCCTTCCAACCCGTGATGTTATTCTTAGCCTAGCCTTTAAACCATGACACTATCGAGTCGGCGAGAGTGTGTTGGAACGTGTAGCATGTTGTTGGGTCTTTCTAGGCACAAGTCTTAATTACGCCCTCGAATGTCCAAATGTGCGAGTTAGGGTCTCTCAGGCCCTTGTATGTGCCGACATTCCATATTTCTCCCCCCCACCACACCAATTGATTTTTTTTTACCCTAGATGAATTTTCCTAGTGCCAAATCTCAGGTCCAGCTCCCCCCTCTAAGTCAGGTTTTGGTGGCCTCCGGCCACTATTTTTTCCAAATTTTGACCTCTAATCATTTTCATTTTGAAGGCGTCGATCAGCTATTGATCACTAAGCTAGGTCTTATGGTTTCGTTGTTGAACCGTTCACTGAAGTCTTTGAATGTTTCGTTGGTGCTTCACCTTATTGTGTAGTAGGTCTATGAAATACCTGTGTAGATTCAATAGGTTGGAAGTTGGAGGAGGAATTGTCCTTTAGGTCCTTCCAACCGTGATGTTAATCTTAGCCTAGCCTTTTTTTAACCTGACACTATGAAGTCGGCTGACGAGTGTGTTGGAACGTGCTTAGCATGTTGTTGGGTCTTTCTAGGACAAGTCTTAATTACGCTCTCGAATGTCAAAATGTGCCGAGTTAGGGTCTCTCAGGCCCATGTATGGTGCCGCATTCTTAGCATAACAGGTCATTAGGTTAGGCATAACTAGGTCATTAGGGAGTTCGTAGTCAGATATCCATTGGACAAACTTTTCCCTGTCTATTGATATTGCCCTGAGATGATCAGAGCTGAGGAATCCGAATGATGCTTTGTTTCCCCCCTGTGAGTGCTTTAGTGAGTAGCCTAACTAGGTTACCTTCCTTAGGGGGTGCCTGAGAACTAGCCAGCTTTCGTTCTTCTGCCATTTGTTCCAAGAAGGTCGTTATGTTCGACGTGACCTGGATGTAACCCATCTCCTTGTTGTACCCTTGTGCCGAATCTGTTGGAGATTGGCGTTGTGAAGTCATCTACCTGTGACGGTACCGTGCATCCTCCCAAGCTTCGTGACCTTATCTGTCTTGAGATGGCCTGGTTGGAGGCAGCCTGAGGACTTGCAGTTCGTCGCTAGACCGTGTAGTTCCAACCTGGAAGAGTGTTGCATGAAGACCGACAAGGTCGTTTGTTGTATGCACCTCTTCTGCTTGTCTTCTTGTGAGGTTTTGTGACCCTTGGTTTCGAGAACGTGTTGGTTTTCCTCCAGGTATGTGAGGTCTTCCACTTGGATGGGTACAGAGCGGTCACTTGTTAGTTCCGAAATTTGAGGGGATGTGTCATCGGTCATTATTTTTGAAAAACTACGTAAAAGACGAGTGAAAAGTGGTGTTTTTAGGCTTTTTTTTCTATGAAAAGTGTCAAAAATAATCTTGGCATTTCATAGAATGCAAAGTATGAAGTATGTCGTAAAGAAAGCTCTATCTCTTCTAATATGATTTCGTGATCCTTCTAGGAAAATCAG
>BQNB010011940.1:1559-28354 GCA_026074375.1 Tanacetum coccineum
GGAAAGACACTTGCTGCTGATTGAGTTTTCGTACAACAACAGTTATCATACTAGCATTAAAGCTGCCCCATTTGAGGCACTTTATGGTCGGAAGTGTCGATCACCTGTGTGTTGGGCCGAGGTCAGAGACGCTTAGCTCACCGGTCCAGAACTTATTCACGAGACAACCGAGAAGATTATTCAAATCAAACAAATAATTCGAGCTACTCGTGATCGCCAGAAGAGTTATGCCGATGTGAGGAGTAAGCCTTTGGAATTTCAAATTGGCGACCGAGTCATGTTGAAGGTATCACCTTGGAAAGGGGTTATCTATTTTGGCAAACGAGGAAAGTTAAACCCGAGGTATATTGGGTCTTTCAAGGTATTAGCCCAAGTGGGAGACGTTGCTTACAGACTCGAACTTCCATAACAACTAAGCAGGGTTCATAGCACATTTCATGTATCCAATCTAAAGAAATGTTTATCTGACGAGCCGTTGGATGAAATATACATTGATGACAAACTCCACTTCGTTGAAGATCCAGTGGAAATTATGGATCGTGAAGTTAAGCGGTTGAAGCAAAGCCGCATTCCCATTCTTAAAGTTCGATAGCACTCTAGGATAGGTCCTGAGTTCATATGGGAACGTGAAGATCAATTCAAGAAGAATTATCCACACCTCTTCACCAATCGCGCATCTTTATCTAATGTCACGTCTTAAAGCTTTGAGGACAAAGCTCTTTTAATGGAAGGAGACTGTAACATCCTGTTATTTCAGGTCATTTTACGACTTCATATATTCCATTATTTATTTTTAGACTTTTACGCGTTTACTTTTAATTTTTATCGTTAAGTTAAATCGCGTAAACTAAAAATCAACGATCAACGTAAACGGGCACCAAACAAATAAAAGTTTGCGTCAAGCAAGCATTATATTATTTTTACGAAAGTAATAATTAACTTTTTATATTTTATTTTTATTGGTTACATAAAACGTTTACGTTTCGTAATAAAATACATTTTGGCATACATGGAAGCACCAATACCTATATATACTCAACCAAATACCCACAATTAAACCAAATAGTCAAAAATTATATATTTCCTTATACATATACATATATAACCGGATATAGAGATGGAAATCACAAAGATATATTGACTTTTTCAATTAACATGTGTTGTTATAACTTTCAAGTAACCTTCCTTACATCTACTAACTCTCTTACACTAGTTCTTACATAAAGCAATCTTCCATACCTTTTTACACCAAAACCATACCTCCTCCCTAATTATTTGGATCTTGTCTTAGATATTTCAAGTATAAAAGGCATCATATTCTAACACTTTCATCCACATAACATTTCAAACTAGCAAAAGTTAACCAAAAACTCTCCCACCTCTATAATAGGCCACGGCTCAAAAACCCACCCCTATATAATTTATAGTTTTGATTTTTTAAGTATTACAAGCATACAAGGGTTGATATTAGGCATATCTAAGGTGTTACAATTTATATTGGAAGCTGGGTTGGGTGATTATAAGGGTTTACAAGTATAAGAAAACTAGGGTTTTTAACAAACAAGTCTATTTAATCCAATGTATCAATTTTAAATGACTCATATAGAGGTCGTTCTCATATCTTGTGCTATTGATGTATGAAGTAACACTCACCAATCCATATTTCGCTGCGACCCATTTTGGGGGTGTTACAATTGTTATGTAGTTAATCATCACCGAATTACATTTTATCATGTTTATAAAATATTACAAGTTTATGTAAACTCAAAAAATACTTGTTCATGGTAAATATGGTGTTTAAAACAGAAGGACATGTTTTGTTTAATGATTTACAAGCAATGGATAATTTATATAATTATTGTTTAAGTTATGGTTAATTATTTATTTATAATGTGTATATAAATAAATAAATATGATGGACATTTTTCTTGAACATATTCTTGGACATATATTATAAGACTATAAATATACACAAGTTAGTGTATTAATCATAAATTAGAGGACTTGTAGTAATTTAATTAAGTTAAAAACTTATAAAAACAAGTTTAGGGAATTTATAAAAACCTATTATTTTAAATTCGAAATTATAATATTTATTTCATATTTTATAAAAATGCTACATATTATAAGGATCGTAAGCATATAAAGAACTCGAAAATCCGAATTATAACGGAGTTATGGAATTTACAAGTTTACGATATTTATATGTTTTTATAAAAAAAATTTATAAAAAAAATTATTGTTCATAACAGAAGGTTTTTGGAAAATATATTATTTGGATAGAACTTTTAATTACGAATCCGTGCATATAAGAATCAATGAAAACGGAATTAAAATGCATAAGTTATGATGTTTATAAGATTATAAGGATTAAATATATAAAAATAGTTTTATATAAATTATAAAAACAGTAAAAGTTACTGTTCATCAGTAGCTAAATTTTCATAAAAATAATATTTTTTCTTAATAAAAAACCGTGAACATAAAGAACGTTAAAAACGTTGTTAAAACGAAAAAGATATAAAGTTATAAAACCTTATGCACTATTTTTATACTTGTGCACTATTTCCTGACATGAATAGTGTTGGTTCGTTTTTAATAAAAACTTTACAAAACGATGTGGTATCACTTATATAATATTTATACATGTTTTTAACTATATAAATATTATATTACAAGACGATTGAACTATTTATACGATGACATTATATAAATAATAAAAAAACATTAAACCGAGTATTTTTAACAAATGATCAATTGTTGGACAAGTATAGTATTTTTACAAATACAAGTACATGGACATTCATTTTTCAAAGTACAAATTTAAATTGTTTAATTATATAAATTAAACAAACATGTTAGGTGGTGATGTAACTATATAGAATTATATGTTGTGATAGTTATTCAAGTACGTTGTACTCATACAGCCTATATCTAATTAGGTTGCATTTGGACTATACGTGACGATTTTCATTATTTGATTTAGATAATCAAATCATTCACTGAGGTGAGTTCATAGCCCCATTTTTATACAATTCCAATGATTTACAATTCTCGAGGTGAGAAACATGCATTGTTTTACGATTGGACGCAAGTACACTTTTATACAAATTACGAGTTTGCCTAAGTAGCTATAACCCACTATGCCCATAAATCATGATTCGTTAATTACTGGATTGTAAGCGCGTATGTTATGAATAGATCTATTTGGGATTGACATCCTTGTTCGGGTGAGTAGCGCTCACTAGTTTCGGTGGTCGTTATTTTAGATGTCATTGCATAAAGATTTAGAAGCATTACATTTTAGGGATATTTGTTATGTTTTAAAATCTTTACATTTACAAGTGAACATGTTAAGCCATTGTGCTTTTGTAACAAACAACTTTAATTAAATCCAATATATCATTTTAAACGACTCATTTAGTGGTCGTTCTCATATCTTGTGCTATTGATCTATGAAGTAACACTCCCAGACCCATATTTCGCTGCGACCCAATTTGAGGGTGTTACAGATTGGTATCTAGAGCCAAGGTTATAGAGAACCAGGTCAAATGTTTTACTTGGACTATAACCGTTTTCAAATATTGCATCATATAAAAGTTTTACATGGGACATACATACACTATTTGGTTGCATTAGTTGGTTAAACTAGATGCTTACATGATTAATATACGTGTTTATATTATATTATGTATATTACTACTGGTCTTATATAATATACTTATGTAAGTTTATATTATTGTTACAGATTAGTCATGTCATCTGACGGCACATCGTCTGCAATTACCTATACTTCCGTTTCCTCTGAGGCGCGATCATGGTGTATCTGACTGAGGATCCTTACGAGGAGGCTGCCCAACAGGCATTGGAGCAGGCACCACCTACTTTAGAGTATGTGTCTGACCCTATGGAGCTGGTAGATCATGTACTAATGTACGTTCCAGAGCCAGATTACCCGGAGTACCTTGCTCCATCAAATGATGATATTCTAGTCGAGGATCAACCTCTACCTGCTGATGCCTCACCTGTAGCCCTATCACCGAGCTACATTGCTGACTCTAATCCAAAGGAGGATGAGGAGGATCATGAGAAGGATCCTGCTGATGATGATGAGTCGTCCGATGACAATGACGATAATGATAATGTTGAGGAGGATGAGGAGGAGGAGGAGCACCTAGCTCCTACCGACTCTACTGCTGTTGCTTCTCCAGCTGTTGATCATGTCCCTTCCGCTGAGGAGACAGAGCCGTTCGAGACTGATGAGTCTGCGGCTACACCACCACAACCACCTGCATACCGTACTACTCCTAGGATGAATGTCCGAACCCAAACACCTATATCGTTTCCTTTCGAGGAAGAGGTTGATAGACTTCTTGCCTTACCTACTCCACCACCATCTCCACTCACTCTATTATCATCACCACTCACCAGTCCTACCTATGCTCAAGCACCGCTAGGTTGTAGAGTGGCTATAATAAGGGCCATACCATCACCTATACCATTACCACCATCTTTTCTACCCTCACCTATCCGACCCCCACATACCAGAGCAGCCATGGCTTAGATGAGAGCTGCAGCACCATCCACCTATCATTCACTACTTCCAGCAGGGACACCACTATTGTTACCTATACCATTACCTGCACCATCCATTAGCCGCAAAGATGACCTTCCCGAGGTGGACATGCTGCTTCAGAAGAGGCTACTACTTACTGCTCCCACACCCAATGTTTTAAAAATCGCGCCTAAGGCGCGCCTACTCCCTAAATCCCTCGAGGCTCCAGCCTTTGGGATTTTTTTAGATCGAGGCTCACAACATGCATAAATCCCATAAAAATCGCAGCTCCTTAGGATTTCACGCCTTGGGACTAGTCGCTCCTAGCACATGTAATGGGTTTTGGGCCTTTTGATCTTAATGTTGAGACACAAATACAAAATCGCATGGGCCTTTATATATAATCTACTAAATAATAACCCTAATAAAGAAAATTAAATACATACAATATAGTGAAACAAGCGCCTCTAATTTTCTTCATATTCCTCCATTTATTCAACTTCTCTTTTTAATTTGACACATATGTAATCACTTCACGTCATATGTATATTGTCTACTTTTTGAAGAGGCTTCTTGCAAGTCACAAACCAAAAACTTAGATCCAATGATGCGAGTCAAACTATAATATTATGAGGATGTACCAGCAAGGAAGGGTCAAAGCCACGTAGACGAGTCAAACTATAATCTTAGATCCAGTGATGGTTATGCTAGTTCAAGCTCAAGGGAAGGGAAAGGGGAAGGTCTAGTTCTAAACAAAACCTTTAGATGAAGATGATGACGTTGTTGTTTTAGAGAATAGTGAAACTAAAGAAGAAGATGTCAAGGAGGATGAATCTGATCACAATAAGGAGCGATACACATTTGAAGATGATGATGATGGGGAATTTGACGACTTAGATTGAAGTCTCTTGATTTGTTTCATCAAGTAGTTTCTTTATGAAATATTATCATGATAATGTGGCATTATGCTTGAATATTGATACGTTGCTTCACTTGCTTGCTTGATATTTTTGTTTTAAATGTAAGATTTGTTAGATGTATTAACTATTAAGTATCTCAAATTTTATTTTGTTTTATTCAATCCGCATAAAAGTGTGACGTATGTCATAAAAAATTAGTGTATTTAGTGTGACTTATATTTATGAATCCCGCGCTTTGGTATATGCTTCGCCTCAAGGCTCATTGTCTCCTTTGCGCCTTAGTGCGCCTTGAGACTTTCAGAACATTTCCTGGACATGTATTCTTGTTTATCCTTAGGCCTACACACCTATAACGTGTATCTTGAAAAAAGTAACAACCTGACTCACGCATCAACAAAACCGGGTTGGGCGACCACCTTGCAAAGAACTGTTTTTAACGCTTGAGAAAAAGCGAGCCGACAACCATGAGGGATACACTTGACAGTAGTAATAGGCACTTTAAAAACACGATCTAGAAGCTCAGCATCCAAAATCAACCCCTCAGTTACTTTTGTCCCTGGCTCCTTATTAGATGGCTTTGAAATGCCAACAATGTACCCGCTCATATCATCGGACCCTTTAGAATAACAAACAAGACCATACGGGTGATGACAACCGCGACTCACAACATGTAAATCCATACACTTCCCACACAACCATTGGCCAAATGCCTTCAAAGTTTCCTCGACTGCCATATATAATCCATGGTTCGCAGAAATAGCCTCGCGTAAGACACGTTTACATTCATCAGACGGAAGGTGTAGCCTCTTGAGATGAGATATCAAATGAGCAATCCCCTTATTGCCCACTCCACCATCCAGGCAACAATGAAATCCTCATAACAGACACGGCCAAACTACGGCCGAAAAGGTAGAGGTGGGTGTCATGAAAATATAGTGATGAAAATACGTGAAATAAGTTTGTGAAGAAGATAATGGTGTGTTTAATGTATATTTTTTGGTTGATACATTTTCACAAACACTTGGTGGGTAGTAAAAGATTTAATTGGATTTTATGAGTGTGGATCTAGAGATTGCAATGGGAATTTGCTTTGTGAAATGGAGGAAAAATAAGAAAACTACATATTTAATTGAAGAGTGGGTTGGATGATCTTGTGAAAATGGAGTTGGTGTGGTTTTAAAAATGTCAGACATGAGTTTCTTGAATGTTGATGTAATCTTATTGCGTGGATATGGAGAGTGCTTTGTTTGGGTAATCTTATTGTGTTTGGGTAATCATATTCTATTATAATAAAAAAATAAAAGGGTGCTTGTTTTGGCCTATATGTGGATTACGAGCTTATTTAATTCCGGGTTATATAACATAAGCGTCAAATTTTTAGCTTATATTGAGACTTATAGGTTTATATAAGTTTATCACGCCTAAAGTAGTTTCTATAACAGCAAACATCTATAGCGGTAAATAACTATAATTTGCAAAACTATGGTTAATCAATTTGTGTTAAAGCACAAAATACGGATGTCATAGGGTTGCATTATTGCTCTTATGGCGTCGTCCTATGGCACCTACAAATACCATACCTTGAGTTATAGGGTACGATGCCAAAATCACCAGCTAAGCCACATGACATTTCTCTTTCTTTTTCTGTGTTTTATTTTATTATTTGTGCGCCCGAGGGTACTTTAGAACTTGATTAATGAGGAATAGTATTTTTAAATTAATTTATAAGTTCTAGGGTATATAGGAGAAAGTTGAGGTGACAACCCATTTTACTATAACGCCGACGTTCGACGGTATTTAATGTTCTTAGGCTTAAGTATACAACGTAAAATAATCAAAAGTATTGTATCTTTTTTCAAACTTTTGGTTTTCATAGCACTTTTTAGCTTGTACATTATTTCTTATTTTTGATTCTCAACTTTTATTTTATACATGTAAGGAAACGTCATGGTTGTATGAAATAACCAATTTTAGAAGGAAATGAGATGATGTATAGAATATTCCACTTATAATTAGTAGTGTTAACTACATTTTTGTCTCTGTGGTTTATCGGGTATAACGGTTTTAGTCCACTAGTTTTAAAAGTAACCGATCCTATCCTAAATTGGACTATCTATAACGGGTTTTGCCAATTTTTTGTTGACCGTTAGTTTGACTAGTTAAAATATGAAGTGACTAAAATACCCTCAATTTAAAATTGTGAAATGATATTCTCTCTTCAATCTTTCTTTTTAATCTCATTTACTATTATCACCTTTCTATAGATACATCATTTTCATCTCCCTAATATTTTTCCACCAACATCAACTCCACCTACCATTTATAGAACTACAAACATCTATACTACAGAATTCGATGCATCAACATTTCAAACTCTATATTCTTTCATTTATCAAAACCTTCACTACTTTACCAAACACCACCCCACAACCACTGTCTATAGTCACTAGTCAACTACCATGATATATCTGCAACAAGAAATAGATCTAGAAAAAAAGAGTTGGTAGTGGTCACACATCTAGAAATAGAAGTGTTGGTGGTGGCAGATGTACGGGTTTATGAGATTCAAGAAGATGAAGAGTGTTTGTGTTTTGGTATAGTAATTTTAAGTTATGGTTTACTGGGTCCTTGTGGTTTGTGGTGTTTAGTAATGGTGACGAAGCAGTGGCAGATTTGTTGAATTTAGTAGTGGTGGCGGAACAGCGGTGGCGTTGGCGTCTGGTGAGCAATGGCATGACCCCGAAGGTGGTGGTGGACGACGGTTGTGATTTTAAAAGGGGGAATAGGGCTTTTGTGATTTTTGATGAAATTTTAGGGATAGGTTTTTTGATATTTGTAGAATTTAAGGATGTTTTGATTTTGTTTAAATTGAAGTATAAACTTACATAAGTAAAATATATGGCGAGACGACGGTGGTTCTTGTGTGGTGGTGGTTTAATGGCAGGGGTGGCGGTTGGGTAATGGTGATTTTTGTTGGATGATGATAATGAGATAAGAACATAGAGAAAAGAAACGAAAGTGATAATATTTGTTTTGAATGAGAAAAATTGGTGTTTTATTTTGCATTTATTAAAGCTACTTTTTTATTTAGTAAAATACTAAAATATATTAAAATACACATATATTCTTATTTTTAACAGTCAACATAAGTCAAACTGGCGTTGTTAGTGAAGATGGACCAAACCCATTAAACGTCATTCAATTCAGGATATGATCTGTTATTTTTCAAACAAATGGAATAAAACCATTATACCCAGTAAACCACAGGGACCAAAAACTTGGTTAACTCTAATAAGTAAATGCATAATGGTAATTAGGCTTTTTTTCATTTTGTAATTTTACACAAAACCATATGAATACATTTTTTCTCTTTATATGTATTTGAGAAGAGATAATTTTATTGTGTTATAAAAACAGTAATATGTGCATGTGTGTCACATAATCGTTCACTTTTTAAATTAAATTCAATATCAAATTCGGTACTGATAACAAAATTATACTTCACCTAAAAAGAATATATCTCACAACACATCTACACACGCATTACATCACCAATATTTGATTCGATGGTCAGCACCTCCGAACCGCCTATGAATTAGTTCAAGCACGCGTCGAGATGAGAGGTGTTACACGTGGAAGAGGGGGGGGGGGGTTGGTGATGTTCATTGTTGAGCCCAATCTAAAACTTTTGTGGTTTTTTTCCTTTTTATTATGCGTTCAAAACAACTACTTTAAGTCTTCAAAATAGTAATTGTTACTCACTTACTTGTTAAGTAGTTAATGATACACGCTTACTCAGAATTTCTTACATAAGCGGAAATGATGGTGTACATCGGCAAATAATTATACATACAAACTTGTGGTCTTGGTGTGACTCTTAAAACAACACTTACGGGTTCAATTTGCAGTCATTGCAAGAAAAAAAGTATATGGGTTATAAACGAAAAATAATAAAAGTCTGAGGATCTAAGGATTAAACAATATATAAATTATTAATTAAGTTGTGGATTTTGCTAACATTTTAAGTTTTTCAAGTTTTATGAGCCAAGTTTCAAGATTAAAGAAAAGTCGTTCGCCATTTATATATGACGATTTTCCAATCTAAAATCTATTTAAGTTATCACTAGTGGTCCACCACTAATGAAATTCGTGATTCATACAAACCGCATAATATTCATCAAAGGTGTGTTTAACACAAAGCATTTAAGAGCATCATGAAACAACTAGCAACTATCATTTAGGTTGGGTTTGTTTTTTCAAAAAAAACGTATGACCGCCTTTGACGTCTTACTCAGTCAGACGCGGTCAGACCTAGGATTGTTTGTTTTTCTTTTATGAGTCAGACGCGGTAAGATGCATAACCTCTTACTGGGTCAGACTTAGAGATCACATGTTATTGACACTTAACGGCCATCCTACCACACCCTCCAAAACCCACATGGGTTCGAATTACAATCAAAACGAAAACCCATTTCATATTTGTTAACCAAAACCTATAGATGATTTGTGTGTTGTTCTTTTGTGATTCGAAAGAACTAAAACAATTGTGGGTTTTGAATTGCTAGTAGATGAGATTTGTAGATTTTTTTTAGTTTTGGTGAAAGAAACTAAAGAAAGAATGAGAATGAAAAAAGACGTGAATGGATGTGTGGTGTATGTGAGAATTATTAGGGTTAAAAGTGGGATTAGGGCATGTATACACCAGGTTAGTTATTTTTGGGCCAAGTCCAGACATTATACTCTTATTAGTTATTGGGCATAATATAAAACACAATCCAAAGGTGTAACACCCCCAAACTACGATACGCAGCGGAATACAACATTTGGGGTGCTACTTCATAATACATGCACACGAGTCCCAGTAAACGTTCAAAGATACGTTGATAAAACACAATTGCATTTATTAGAAAGATCAGAGTTACATAGGTCCAAAAAGACAGTAGATAATTCTACTTTTACAAGTCTTAATACGACATCCATTTTTAAAACACCGTTTTTATTAAACGACACTATTCATCGAGACACCGTCCTTGATATCCGCGTTATGTCCCATCCAAGACATCAACAACAACTAATCTGAGATACATGCTTAAAAAGGTCAACAAATTGTTGAGTGAATTCATAGAGTTTACAATTAACACATAGAACGCATATTTTGGTTCCACAAAACATCAATAACGTCGCTTTGAGAGTAAGCAAGTTATAAAAATATTGATTTCTACCTAAATGAGCCCATGTACCGAAACTTAACACATTCATCCCGTAGGACGAAATTGTGACAACCGTGGTTTGAGCAGGGTAGCTTATACCTTTAGACTTTAGCTTTTGCTCGTTTTATGTGATTTTTGAGTGTTTCGTGGTCATTTTGATTGGTAATTGTGGTGTTTAGTATGCATGTGATCGTTTTAGATAAATGATCAATTTGTTATGTGTGTTGATATATGTTTTGTTTAAGTAGTCATTCTTTCGAAAAGGGAGTTGAGAATGATGCACTTTTCAATATATTGCTAACCGTCAAAAATCTTATTTTTAAAGGATAAAGCGTTTATTGAATGGTGAGTGGCTTTAGGGAAGGAATGATATGGTTTAAATATTAAAGTTTGTATCAAAATTCCATAAATAGCAGTGAATTTTAGAAATGAAATGTAATTTTTTAGAAAGATGCGATTTATTGCGTTTACTAAAATGTATAGTAAAATAACTAGCTTTTTTGTAGAAACTTAAGGTAATGTTACTTATAAGTTCATTAAAAAAAAATTATATAAATGAAATAGTAAATCCGGGAATATTAAAAAAAAAGAAGTTTAAAATATTTAACAAGACTCTAAGTTGAATATAGGATTAGACTAAGTACTAATAAAACCTAGACCTTAATTTTTTTTCTTCTTCTTTCCTCCCCTTTGTTGCCGTGAGTTTCAACCTCCCCCCCTCCCAAACCCTAGGAAGACATTTTCAAAGAGCTAGGTCCGAAGATCAATCAAGAGTGTATGTTTAGGTGCGTTAATCAAAAGGTAAACACATTAAACCTCTTTAATACTCTTAATTTTTTATAGCAGTTATGATGGATTTCAGGGTTAAATAAAAAAATAACAGATTATTATGTAATAAAAGGTTAAAAGTTAATAAGATATGAATTAGGAAATGGAATCCATACATTTTAGGTTAGGTTTGCATGGATTGAAGTTTTATTAGATGATCAAATTTAGGACAGATAGATAGCACTTTTATTCCCTCCATGATGGAGAACTGAAAATGACATGAATCGTTTTTTTAAACTGTACAAATTTGAATCATACTTTCAAAAAAATCAAGGCCTCAACCGTTTTTGAGATCGGGAAGTCAATTTAAATAATGGTTAATAGATTCGTTGTCAAAAAACTGTGTTTTCAGAACAATTTGAGTCAACTTAAGTTGAGGTGAAAAACCCAACTTAAGAAGTGTTTTTAATTAAGCCCTTTTACAGAAAAGTAACTATCATATGTCTATTAGAATCTCTAAAAGGCTTAAGGCTAAATAATTTTAAGAGCTGGGTTTATTGAAGTCGAAACTTTTTTGTGACAATCAGACCCGAAATTGACCAGTTTGTAGTTTGATTTTCAAGGTATACTTTATGGGTTTGAATAAACGCATGGTCTTCTGATGAGATATAGTATATACACATGTGGAGGTCCATGGGGTGAATTTTTGTGGGAATTGTGGATACATTTTGGTAAGGGTTTTAAGTCGTGCAAGTTGGGTAAAAATTCTGCATTTGAGCAGAAAGTTGTAAGTGTTTAAAATAAAAGTAGAAAGTAAATAAAAGATATAATGAAGATATAAAATGATGGTAGAGAGTCTTTACATATAGTATGATTGGATATAATTCCCCATCATTAGGGTTTTTTATATTGGATTAACGTTTAGCTTAACCGATGTAACATGAGCTTTATTGGTGATAGATTTTTTAAGGTAAGGAGTTTGAGTTACTTGTAGCTGCGCATTCAGGTGAGTTTCATAGTCCCATTTTTACATTGCTTTTAAACTTGGATGAAAATGATAGCAAGTGTTGAAATGTTTTGATTACTGATGATAATGGGGTCCTAAAATACTGACATAATGTGCTATTGTATGTATAACGTGCTACATGTACAGTGATATGGTTAAGATGTTCTTGATTTTGTGGATGATTGTGTCTTGATTAATGTGGGTCCCAGTATGCAAGTTAGTAGTGGTCAAAGACTAGCATGTATCCGGGAGTGGTCATGTAGCACACCTTTGGTAGTGGTAAGACTACGAGCTGCGTAGCACACCTTGGTAGTGGTAAGACTATGTGGTGGTTATGGCCACGTAGCACACCTTTGGATGTTGGTATGTTTGGATTGTTTATGCATGTTAGCTTGTATGATAGCTCACTTATTGTCCTGCCATGTTTTTTTTTATTTATCACAGTAATGTTGTGGTTTAAACTTTTTGGATGTCCTAAACCTATGACTCTCACCAACTTTATGTTGACGTTTTAAGCATCATTTTCAGGTAATCAGATTGAGACTAATGATGCTAGGAGAAGTGGCTAGAGAGACCTTAGGATTGGCTTGTGGAGTTCTACTTATTTTTATTTAGACTTATGTTCTGCTGGATAATTTAAGTCTGGGATTGATTTACTTTTATGTGGCTTTATGCATTTGCGTGTATGACATTACTTAATAATGCAAGACTCCTTTATCTTGTGTTGGGTATTGTTATGACACATAGTGTCCCCGTTAGTTATTTCCTTTTCCTTTTAGTATCTCTATAGTAGACACCATTGTGTTGTAACGATATCCATGAAGTTTCACCTCGTGCTTCCGCCTTGGCGGGGTGTGACAGATTGGTATCAGAGCCTTTGGTTATAGAGAAGTAGGTGATTGAGCCTAGACTATAACCTAGGAGTCCTTCGCGTAGATGCATAATATGATATGAGCTTAAGTACATAAACTAGGATGCTTGTAGTAGTTCTGGACCCGCGGAGTCGGGTGACTCTTGCGAAGGCAAAGTCAAACCCAAGCGAGGCCCAACATAAGTTTATTCTGTCTTTTACCTCGTCACGTTGTTATTGATTATTTCTTTCGAATATTTTTGTATTTTGGAGGCGCTGCGAGAATTTCGTTCCTTTATGTCGTTTTCGATTTTATTGTTATATAAGTAAGTTATTCTTATTGTTTTGGGGGCATCATTTCTTAATTATATTGGGTAGATTAAAATGTTGCAATGTGGTATATGTGCGTATATTGTGTTTATCATCGAGATTGTGTAGTCCTTGGAAGTGAGTACACGTGTGAAAAGGATGCAGCTTATCATTATGTGTGCCACCATAAGTAAAAGGGTATCACACACAGTAGACTGTAAACCATAATTGCATTGATCGAGTTTTTTGTTTAGTGTTAGTATGAAAGATGTGGATATGTGTGTTTATGGCATGTTATGGTTGTATAGTTTAGAGAATTCCTTCTCTTAGCTAAATGGGTGATCTTGTTGGGCCTTTGTTAGTAGTCAATAGGTTTCCCTTCTATATATATTTAATGATATCCCCGAAACCTCTTATGTATATTATCGTGAAAATTAATAGTGTATCATTTTTGCTTGATTTACTTCGGAGATCTTACTTCGCATCTTAGCATTCCTTTTTTGTGCCATGTCCGATACGAATGATTTATCTTTTTCCAATTTGGTGTCTTGATATATTGGGTTGTTTGGATTTGCTTTGGCGGATCTTGGGTACGTTTCGTCGGTTATTTCCCTTGCATGAATTTCTCATATAATATCATATATTGGTTTTAATGGAGTTTCTTGGTTCGTGACAAATTAGTACGGATATGTGATCCCTTCTTTATACATCCTTTGGTTTTGTAACATGGTTACGACATGTTAGTACCGATGTTTTCTATGGTTTTATTTGGGTCGTTATTACGGACGAGTCTTTATGTCTTCTCTTGGTTTGCAATGTCTTTGCATGAGTTGAACTGGTGCGTGTTCGTTTGACTGTTATTCTGATTATTGGTTTTTGGTATATTTGCTCTTTTAAGGAATAGTGTTTGTTAAAGCTTACAGTATTCGTTATCCTTTTTGTATTACCAATTTCTTTTGTTTAATGCTACAGCATTTTAAAAGTAAAAATCTTTTTGGGAAATGTATCTTCGATGAGGTATGGGGAAAACGTTATTTTATTATTAGTATCATTGTATGAATACAACGTGGCACTGGTTAATGTTAACGTCTCTATATAACTATGAAATTCAGGTCTAAAATAACATTTATGATTAAGATGTCTAAAAATTTTTTTTATTACAAATAAAATCTGGATTGGGTGTAGTCAATGGACTGACTAAGTCACCCCATTTCTAGCTATGCTTAGGACGTGTATGGTGGATGTTAAAGGTAGTTGTAATACTTATCTCTTCGTGAGATGAGTTTGTCCCTAAGGTAGGGATTATCATTCGGGTATGAGATGTGCTTCACTTGGAGCATTGTGTGTAATGGAATGTAGGTTACCGTTTCATGGGCAGTAACTAAAGACAGCGAGATTGGATGAACCGAATTTAGTTCAAGGATTATGCTAGTATGAGGTTCAACCGTTAGACTTGAGGCTGGTAATTGAGTGTTACCTAGAGTATTCAGTTTGAAGGATGTTTCGATAAGTATGGTAAGTTGATACCAAGGTAAGTAGGTCCATTTGAGATTTTTGAAAGGATTAGCGGTTAAGATTACCTAAAAGAGTTGAGGAGTATGCATGACACGTTTCGCGTGTCAAAATTTGAAGTATTTGGTAAATGCGAGTTTGCATGTGCCTTTAAAGGTAATTAAAGTAGGCAAAACTTTGGTTTTGCTAAAGAACTAGTAGAAATTAATGTTCATTGAGTTAAGATTCGATTGGACTCGAAGGGAGGTATTTAAGACTTCAGGTAAACTGAGTATCCACACTTGTTCGTTGAGCAAGGAATCATTGGGAGTTTTGTTGAAGTTGGGTACGTAAGGTTTCTTGTAGACCTTAGTATGCCCTTAGATGTGTTTGTGATTTTGGTTAAAGTTATTTTATGAATAAACTCGAAGTCGAGCCAATTCTTTAAAAACGTTGGGCTTTGTAACAACTTATAACTTGGTTTCAAGACAGTTCTTGTTTGATGAGTTGCGAGACCGGGTTGTAAATGACGTTGTTACACAACTTAAGGTTTTTAACGAGTTTCCTTGATGACGGGCGAGGTTCAGGTAGTCATATTTTTCTTTTCGTGTTGTGTTGTTGTGTTGCTAATTGCACCCTTATGAGGGTAAGCAAAGTCATTAGCAGTTGGATTCAGATTGTAGAAGTTGGATGAGATTAAGGTTGACAAGACTCTTTGTTTTGTCAAGGAACCGTTGAGTTTGTGGACCGAGAGGTCAAGAGTTTAAAGCGTAGTAAGATAGTGTTAGTACAATTTCGTTGGAATTCGAAGCGTGGCCCTGAGTTTACTTGGGAACGCAAGGATCAAATTAGGTCTAAGTGTCCTCAGTTGTTTGTCGATAGTGATATTGCCTCGAGTAGTTAAATCTCGGGACGAGATTTTCTCAAGGTGGGGATAATGTAACAACCGTGACTTGAGCAGGTTAGTCAAACCATTAGTGTTGACTTATGTGTCTGTTGCAATGTACGGTTTATGTGATTTTATGTGTTATACGTGTTTATATGTGTTTGTGTGGGATATGTGAGATTGGATAATCAATCCATTGAGCGTGATCGTCTCATTAGGATTGGATTTGTGTTAAAATTTGTTGAGTTCTGTGTTCACTTTGAGTTGACGAGGACAATGGTTATTGAGATTTTAGCGTTTTTGTGTTAAATGTGTAAGTTATTTATACGTTTACGTTATTTTTGTAGTTAGTAATTTATGATAAGTTTAGGTTTTAGAGGTTAAGTAGAGAATGAGTTATTTGAGGGAGAAAATTTCATTTTTATCCACTTATTAGTGATAATGAATTGAATTGTATTTTGAATGATTTGTTTGGTTAATAAGTGGTTGTCTAGGTGATGGATTAAAATGTGAAGCGTGTCATTTGTGAAAGAAATGAGTTTGTTAAAATATGAGAGTTTTTGGTAAACTTTTCATATATAGAAAGTGAATTTGGAAATGAAAAGTTATTTTTAGAAAGCGTAAAACGTAGGTTTTTGCGAAAGAAGGTTTTGGAGATAGTTTATGGTTTTTATAAATTATCAAACTTCAAGTTTTTTAGTAATAATAAATAAAATAAAAAAATTAAATTATTTTATGGATTGAATAGTATAACGGGAATAGTAAAAAAAAGGAAAAGAAGTCCAAGTTGGGCTCAAACTTGTAGATAGGGTGATCCTTTTGGGTCCTATATAAGCAAATCTAGTATTAGAAATTGAAGATTTTTTTCTACCCTTGCTCCTTGTCGACCGAATCCTCAAGAGAAGAAAAAAATAGTTTTTTTTATTTAAGTTATTAAGGTAATCTTTTTTTTTTTTTTTTTTTTTTTTTTTTTTTTTTTTTTTTTTTTTTTTTATATTCTAGTTAATTCTTTTTAGTTATCATGTTAATTTATGTAATCTAAAATGAGTACAGTTTTATCATAAAATTTATTAGGTTTTCTTAATTGGGTTTAGTCTTGTGTAATTAATGGTGAATTTAATGATAGGGTTCATAATTGTAAGTGTTTATGAGTTTTAATGGGGTATTAGGGCTTGAAAATTATGCGTTTGGTGTTTAATTAATGAGGAGGAATTTAGGTCAGATTGTTGGGCGAATATCTCCATGATGGAGAATGCAACGACATGATTCTTTTTTTTAAACTAAAGGATTTTGAATCTACTTTTCAATAAAATCCGGCACTCTAACAGTTTTTGAAGGTCGGAAAGTTTCAATTATATGAAGGGTTACAAGATTCGTTGTCAAAACTGTGTTTTCAGACGAATTTTGAGTCAACTTAAGTGAGGTGAAAACCCTACTTAAGAAGTGTTTTAAATTAAGCCCTTCTACAGAAAGTAACTTTTATATGTCTATTAAGAAACCCCAAAAGGGATAAGGCTAAAACTAATTTTAAGTTGGGTTTTTAAGTCGAAACTTTTTGGTGTGCAATCAGACCCGAAATTGACCAGTTTGTAAGTTTGATTTTCAAGGGTATACTTATGGGTTGAATGAATGCATGGGCTTCTGGATGAGATTAGTATACACATGTGGGGTCATGTGTGAATTTTTGTGGGAATTGTGGATGCATTTTGGTAAGGGTTTTAAGTCGTGCAAGTTGGGTAAAAATTCTGCATTTGAGCAGAAAGTTGTAAGTGTTTAAAATGAAAGTAGAAAGTAAATAAAAGATATAATGAAGATATAAAATGATGGTAGAGAGTCTTTACATATAGTATAGATGATATTAGTCCATCATTAGGGTTGTTATATTGGATTAAGCATTTAGCTTACCGATGGTAACATGAGCTTTTATTGTGTATAGTTGTTAAGGAAGGAGTTTGAATTGCTTGTAGCTGCACGAACAGGTGAGTGTCATAGCCCCTATCTTTTCTAAGATTTTTCATTGGGGTGGAAACGATGCTTGAGTATGTGATGTTTTATTACTGTGATATTTGATGGTTGAGCTTAAAAATGCATGTGCTGTGTGGCTATTACTTGCTATGTGTTGAATTGAATTGACAAGTGGAGCCGGGTTGGCTTGGATCGTGGGATCGTTCCTTCCCCACTTGGGTTGAGCCGAGCTATTTTTGAGTTGAGCTATTTTGTTTGAGCTATATTGATTTGAATTGTGTTGAATTGAGCTGATTGATTTGTAGTATGTGATAGTTCATGATATGCCATGCAACTGTTTATCTTTATCACAGTAATGTTGGAATTGTTTTGAAATGTTTTGAGGTTGGTGTCTAAAACCTATGGCATCTCACAACTAGTGTTGACGTGTTTTTGCATCGTTTTCAGGTTAACTCAGGTCGATCGAAATTGATATTAGGAGGTTTGCTAGTGAGACCATAAGATGCCAAGTTGAAGGTCTATGATTTTGCTATGAACGTTTTATTTGAGCAATATGTTGATTTGATTTATAGATCTTTTGTTTTGTATTATATGACTTGTATGGTGGTAATCCTTATCTTCTTATTTGATCGTTGGTTTTTTTGTGGATGTTATTCATGACCAACGTTGTGTTGTGCAATTTATTACACTATTTAGTATTCCTCTATAAAAATACCATGTGCTATGTTAATATCTTTCATGTTATGCCTCGCGTTTCCGCCTTGGCGGGGTATGACATTTTCCTTACTTTTAGACTTTGTTTCCACAGGAGCCTCTTTGATGATGACACCTGCTGCTGGCTTAGTTGTAGACTTCTTGGCAGGTATCTTAACTCGCTTGCCTTTCTGGACAGGTTCTTCATCTGCAAGGACTAGATCACTGTCTGTTAGCCTCAATTTATTGAGTCGAACAAGGAAGCTCGGTCACTCTACGATGGAGCTTCGGTCTTTAATTAGTTAATGTTGTAACAGGATAATATCGGGAATCGGGCTCGATAGTTAATCTAATATTGTATATGTTTCGGGTTTAATTCCCAAACAAAACCCGAGCCCGGGTCCTAGTTATATATCCCGCGCGTCACATTAAATGTGTAGGGGTATATATATATTTAGATATTTTCTAAAATATCTAAATATATATATAGATATTAAAAAAATTGTTGCCACTGTGTTGTATTAGGCGTGTGTTTTGGTTTTGACTTATATGCTAAAAACATCAAATCTTCAAGTGTCAAATTTTTTTATCTTCACGTGGCATAATATTTATTTAGAATAAGGTTTGTTAAGTTTTTTGGTATGTTCGTGGCTTAAAGCTTAGACAAACAAGCTTCTTTGTAGCTAATTTGTGGTGTTGTCGAAGCTTATTTTCTGGGTTTTCTTGGTGATTTACTCGGCTTACAACAAGTGACAACAAAGGCGCACTCAAGGTGTTTGATGTTTTGTATGACCCGAACTAAAGCACCGAACGAGTGGAAAAACTTTTGCACCGAACGAGTGAAAAAACTCAACAACCGAACGAGTGGAAAACTTGTACAACCGATCGAGTGGAAAACACGTTTGCACCGAACGAGTGTAAACGTTCGAACCGAACGAGTGGAAAACTTAAAGAGCCGAACGAGTGAAACAACTCAAGGACCGAACAAGTGAAACAACTCAAGGACCGAACGAGGAGAATTTTTGAAGGACCGAACGAGTTCTTTTCTCTTGAACCGAACGAGTGGAACCGAACGAGTGGAACCGAACGAGCAAAAAAAAATTTGGATCGAACGAGCAAAATTTTTTTTGGACCAAACGACCAAAAATATTTTTTGACCGAACAAAAAAAAATCCTAAAAAACTTGTGTGACGAAAAGGGTTTCAGTAAAACCGCCATAACTTTTGATCCGTATGTCCGTTTTAGGCCCGTGATCTCTCAAATCGAAGAGAAAAACAAGACGGATCACGTTGTAATCACCTTTAGTTGGTTAAGGATTTTTTGAAGCCCAAAACCATTGTTTTCTATGATTTATTGACATTTTTTAGTTTTTTTTGGAATTTTTCGCTGCAGATTCCGAATCAAATCATTCACGGTTTTCTATTGATTTTGTAAAATCCCGTTAATTCATTTATCGGTTTTAATCATAGACGTGTAAAATCCCGTGAACGTGAATTGCTTACACAACCACAACTTCAATCACATCATATCCACTTAAGATCCAACAAAATCTTTCACACTTTATATTTCATAACTATTCATTCATCATGTCTACTCCAGTTAACACATCCTCAACAGATAGCCAAATGCACAACAATATCATGGCAGCTGGTTCAAAAGATAGTCCACCGATGCTTGGACCAGGAAGATATTCTCAGTGGCGTTTGCATTTTCTACGATACCTTAACACTAAATCGAATGGTGAATATCTGAGGAAGTGCATCTTTGAAGGTCCATATACGCCCACGAGCATACTCATTGCAGATGAAATTTACTCAACTGTTGATGTGGACAGCCATTGAAAGGCTACAACAAGGGGAATCGTTGAACGTACAAGATGTAAAGACCAATCTATTCTGGGAATTTGGGAAGTTTACTTCTAGAGATGGAGAATCCATGGAGTCTTATTACTCCCGGTTTTATAAACTGATGAATGAGTTGACAAGGAACAACTTGCAAGTTTCACCAATGCAAGTGAATGTTCAATTTCTTCAACAACTTCAACCATAATGACAAATCTTTCTGGGAAATTTAAGAAGTTTAACTTCTCCGAGATGGGCGAATCATGGAGTCTTATTACTCCCAGTTTTATAACCTGATGAATAAGTTTGACAAGGAACAACCTTTCAAGATTCACCAATGCAAGTGAATGTTCAATTTATCTTCAACATACTTCAACCAGAATGGTCAAGATTTTGTGACTTTTTCAAGCATAGAGAGGATAATAGACACAGTCTCATATCACAGGCTGTTTGACGTTCCGAAGCAGTTTCAAAACGAAGTAATGATTCCTTCTGAAGATAGCCAGAATTGCAAAATCCGTTAGAACTTCATGCGGCTGCTCACCATATTTCAGATAACTACTATCTGCACCAAAACTCAAAGATCGAATTGCACCATCAAACATGCAATCTTCTTCCACACGACCAGTGCGACTACCAACACAAAGGCCAAGAGATCGCAAACCAGTTACTCCTCTATCTTAAGTCGTTTCATGAGGAAGACTAGTGATCCGTAACAAGCTCTGATGGATAAGAGATATGCAAAAGAGCTTGGCACTCCTTGCTAAGTATTTCAAGAAGCTGAACAAACCTAACCAACAACAACCTTCGACATCTTCAAACTCCAGGAACAAGACTGAATATACCACAACAAGTATAACAACGCAATCATTCAGGGCAGTTTTGGGATCAAAGGACGAAGACATTTGCTGGGGCTAGGGACACATAGGCAGTCCGGTAGTGCAACAAAATGGTATACAGTTCTTTAAACTGCAAGAGATTTTGGACACTACCAGGGAATTGCAGGAAGCCAAAGCGTAAAGACTAACGCTATCACAAGGAGAAATATGATGTGGCAAACAAGCAGAACAAGGTGTTCCACTTCAAGCCTGAGCAAGCTGATTAGTACTAGAAGACACGGCTGAAGAGATTGATGAACAAGAAATAGGAAGCACATTACGTTACATGGCAAAGATTCAAGAGTTTCAAACCTGAAGAATCCAGTTTCAACTAGTCAGCCAAAATAACAGGTACAAAACCATTAATTGAAAATGATGTGTTTGCCATATGAAGACTTCGTCATTCTGAGCAACCTTAATCCATTAAGACACATATGTTTTGGAGAAGGAAGATAGTCAATTGGTCAACCTATTCATTAAATATAGTATTAATGATATCAGGTTGAACAAAATGCGGTTGAATGTGTTGATGAGCGTGCTGCGCTAGCTAATTTAATTGCTAATTTGACTCTTAATACGGTAGAAAACAAAAACGGTATTAAAGCAATTAAGAAAGCAAACGCACATTTAACTCCAGAAACTAAGGAGTGCAAAACTAACCTGATGAGGCTAGTAGGGCTCTAGGGAGGCACTAGTAGTCGGGATAGTTGTCTGAATTGCACTTCAACCAAACAGACTGAGCATGAGAAGTACACGGCCCTTAATGACGAATTATTGATTATAAAATACTTCAAACAAAGTTAAATGAAACACTAGGACTATTACTCTAAAGACATTGACATAGCAAGAGGTTTAAAAACTAAAACCATGAAATTCAGTTTCAATCAAAACACGATGAGCTAGTAAAAAAGAGGACTGTTAACTAGTCACAATTGAAGGTCAACTCAAAGAGAAAAGGTAAGGTTATTTTCGTGATTTATACGGTTAAGTGAAGGAAAAGACATTGACACGATGATTGAGAATGACAAAAAAATAAAGTTCATAAATGAAATTCTTAAAAACACAATCATTCAATCAGACCCAACCCATGTTATCACCAAAATGCGTCAACGTATAATGTGAGCACACCTTTGCTAATCCAAAGTAACTCAAGATAACTCAGATCAGAAAAGCCTCGTTTGTATTAGATCCCATATGAAACTTCTGATCTCAAACAAGATTTGCCCCAATGGAGAATAGACAGTGACACTTAAAATGAAGTAGATCAAAATTAGATAAAGACAAGTGAAACCATATTAATTACACATTTCAAAACAGTCATTTATAAAACTTTTAAACCACCAAACCAAAACCTATCTTGATCTTTTTTTAGGGGGAAAACGCCCGCCCCTAAAAAAAAAAAAAAGAAGTTTAGGAAGAACACTGTGGATAAAACGTTAACAGAACAAAACCAAACATTCTAAAAACATGTCCATTCTACCCTTTCTAATCCATTAGTAAAAGTAGGATATATATATATAAGAGGGACAAGTTTATAACGAAATGATAAACAACTTTAATCATATTTAGAACAATTTTGAACAAACGTGGTCTAATCAACGTATTTATGCATTATCTAACCAACGCTAAGAGTATGGAAGCTTTGATCAAAACGTTATTAATGCCTCTTCAAACAAAACCTAAATGACAATCATTGATGTGTTCATGGAACTAAAACAGAAACGCAGACGATTTGGATACGTTAAATCCCTTGAAAAGGAGATTGACGAACTTGAATCAGAAAAGGCTGATATCATCAAACGATAATGATTACTTCTCGAAGGAGTGTGTGTCTAAAGATGTTTCCATGATCGTATGGCTTTCTCTGTCTAATTAAAATGCTAATACTGAATTACCAATCGTGTATCTTTCATAAAGTCAAAGAAGTGAATTCTTTGGCACTAAACTTCAAACAACTGATCTGTTAATAACGAAGTTCATAATAAGCTTTAAAGAGTTTGCTAAACTTGAAAAACACTCAATTTCTCTTGAACTTTCTTTACAACATTGTAAAGAACAGATGAAAAACAACCCAGCTTGCAAAGAAAATGCTTCAAATGTATTTCGAAAAGAACGTGAACAATATCATGAAATACAAGATTTGAAAGCTCAAATGCAAGACAAGAACATGGTGATAAATGAGTTAAAGAAACTCATTCTGGTAACAAAAGGAAAGTCTGTGGAAACTCAGTTTGATAAACCATCTGTAGTGCGACAACCAAATGCATCAACGGATTCCAAAACCATCAGTTTTAGGAAAACCGACTCCTTTTTCAAATTCTCCTGAAATGAGAAGTTTTCAAACGAATAAGTCGGTTAATAAAACTAATGCGTCGGATGGTTTGTTTAAACCAGTCACTCAACAGAATTTGCCTCAGAATAAAAACCAAGCGGTTCGAAACACAAATGTGCTTAAACCAGGAATGTTTAGAATTGCATCCACCACAACACAAACAAGACACCACAAGAGCCTCATTCTTCTATGAAAACTAATCCTCACATGTCCAAAACTTCAGGTAGTAATTCACACTACTAGTGTTAGCAGACCACAGCTTAAGTTCTAACAAGTAAAGATAAGTCTTGCCAAACAATATGTCAAGTGAAGTATAAAAGAAGGAAGAAAAAACCATCATTAGGATTTTCTAAATTCTAAGAAAACAAATTCTGCAACTGCGGTGTAATGATAGTTCAACTCCAAACTTCGAATGAAAAAGCGTTTGTGCTGAATGTGGATACATGTTGTTTAATTCTAGCCATGAGCTTGGTTTTCTCGATACATGAAAGCACGTGAATGCTAAACTCAGAAGCTAAACGTAGTGCCTATTAGTGCTAGTAAACCCAAGAGAAAATGCGAACACATCTTGCTGCAAACACCCCATAAGAAAACATTGCATGAGATACCACAATTCAGAAATCCAGAGTTACTATAACGGAGTTGTCTGAGAAATACAAATCAGGAATGGAGTATATTGATAGCTAAGAGATGTTCCATCAGGTTATACGTGACACAAAAGCACTTAAGACCAAAAAGTATGGATGCAAATTAGGAAAGATGATGAAATCAACAAGTATTAGTTCCCACTATAGACCATTATCACTAGGATAACTAATGTCTTGAAGATATCAAATTCCTTAGGATCCAATTTGTCCAATGTTCCATCGTCCTCTAATTCTTAAATATATATAGATATTTTTCTTATTTAGAAAATATCTTTTTCATAATATCTAAATTTCTTTTTCTCTCAACTCTCTCATCTCTCTCTCTTCTCTCTCTCTATTTTCGTCTCTCTCTCTCTCTAGTTTTCTTTGATTCGTGTTGTGTGTTATGAAGTGAAGCGTTAAATCGGGTTCCTACACGGGTTTATTACGTCGAAGGCCTCAATCACAATCTTTTCTCGGTTGGTCAATTATGTGATGCTGATTTGGAGGTTGCTTTCAGGAAATCTACTTGTTTTGTAAGAGATCTTCAGGGAAACGATTTACTAACTGGTAGTCGTGGATCTGATCTCTACACAATATCTCTTCAAGAAACAACTTCATCAACTCCAATCTGTTTCATGGCTAAAGCTTCACCAACTCAAGCATGGTTATGGCATCGAAGACTTTCTCATCTTAACTTCGATTACATCACCTTACTCTCAAAGAAAGATGTTGTGACAGGCTTACCTAAGTTGACATATGTCAAGGATCAACTTTGTTCGTCTTGTGAAATGAGTAAAGCAAAAAGAAGTTCATTCAAGACAAAAGCAGTTCCTAGTTCCAAAGGAAGGCTAAATTTGCTTCACATGGACTTGTGTGGTCCAATGCGAGTTGCAAGCATAAATGGGAAGAAGTATATTCTGGTGATTGTTGATGACTATTCAAGATACACTTGGACTCTTTTTCTACGATCCAAGGATGAAACACCAGAAGTTCTCAAAGACTTTCTCATGATGATTCAACGCAATCTTCAAGCTCAAGTTATTACTGTCCGTACTGACAGAGGCACGGAATTCTTGAACAAGACACTCTATGCTTATTTCAAAGAAGAAGGCATTGAACATCAAACTTCCACTCCTCGAACACCTAAACAGAACGGCGTTGTCGAAAGACGGAACCGTACTCTTGTTGAGGCTGCTCGAACGATGCTTTCAGCTTCTAAGCTTCCATTATCATTTTGGGCTGAAGCAGTTGCAACCGCATGCTATACTCAGAACAGATCAATCATCATATCCACTCATGGAAAGACGGCATATCACATCATAAATGACAGGAAACCTTCAATAAAACATCTTCACATCTTTGGTTGCACTTGCTACATAACTAGAGATGGGGAAAATCTGGATAAGATGAAAGAAAAAGGGGATCCATGTGTCATGGTGGGATATTCTACTCAGTCGAAGGGATATCGTGTTTACAACAAGAGAACACGCTTAATAGTTGAGTCCATTCATATCAAGTTTGATGAAATCAAAGAAATGATGTCTGATCACAACAGTTCAGACCTCGCACCACAACGACAAGAGATGTCTGTTGAAAATGTCTCTTCAGGCCTCGTTCCTCAAGGACAAAAGGCGTCAGATTATGACAACTCTGACCCCGTGCCCCCAAGACAAAATGTTGTTCCTACAGCAGAAAAGACAGATTCGTCACAACAAGGGTTAGAATTTCTCTTCAGTCCTTTACTTGAAGAATATTACAATCCAACACACGGTCTCGCTGAGGAAAACAACAATGATCAAGCACCGAATGCATCAAACAAGCTCTTAATGTCAGTGCAGGTACTCTCTTAAGTACAGGTACATCGTTCAATCCTACAGAGGAAGGACTCAGAGTTTGGTTGCGAAAAAGAAAGATATCTCAGAAAACAGGGCTTCAAGGAATTTTGATCTGATGATCACAAAATGACGTTTGAACACAACAGTTCAAGCCTCGGTCATCAATGTTAAAATGATGTCTGATCACAACAGTTCAGACCTCGCACCTCAACGACAAGAGATGTCTGTTGAAAATGTCTCTTCAGGCCTCGTTCCTCAAGGACAAAAGGCGTCAGATTATGACAACTCTGACCCCATGCCCCCAAGACAAAATGTTGTTCCTACAGCAGAGAAGACAGATTCGTCACATCAAGGGTTAGAATTTCTCTTCAGTCCTTTACTTGAAGAATATTATAATCCAACACACGATCAAGCTGAGGAAAACAACAATGATCAAGCACCGAATGCATCATTTCAAGAAGCTGAATTTGTCAATCCTTTTTGTACACGGGTACAAGAAATTGGTGAGTCTTCCTCACACAACATTGATAATACCGATGTGCATTCATTTCAACCACAAAGTCATGATTTCCGATGGACCAGAGATCATCCATTAGAACAAGTTCGTGGAAATCCATCCATGCCAGT